>JAMRYA010000157.1:0-31841 GCA_024447215.1 Panagrolaimus sp. LJ2400
AAACGAAGCTAACCCGAGTTATTCAGCCATATATTTCATAAAATAATAGAGTTATGACCCCCTAATCCTCGTCTTAGCTTTATCTTGATAAAATGAAGCTAACCCGATGTATTCAGCCATATTTTTTCATAAAATAATAGAGTTATGACCCCCTTATCCTCGTTTAAGCTTTATCTTGATAAAAAGAATCTAACCCGATGTATTCAGCCATATATTTCATAAAATAATACAGTTATGAGCCCCTATTCCTCGTTTAAGCTTTATCTTGATAAAAAGAAGCTAACCCGATGTATTCAGCCATATATTTCATAAAATAATAGAGTTTCTTACCCCCTAATCCTCGTTTAAGCTTTATCTTGATAAAATGAAGCTAACCCGATGTATTCAGCCATATATTTCATAAAATAATAGAGTTATGACCCCCTAATCCTCGTTTAAGCTTTATCTTGATAAAAAGAAGCTAACCCGAGTTATTCAGCCATATATTTCATAAAATAATAGAGTTATGACCCCCTAATCCTCGTCTTAGCTTTATCTTGATAAAATGAAGCTAACCCGATGTATTCAGCCATATTTTTCATAAAATAATAGAGTTATGACCCCCTTATCCTCGTTTAAGCTTTATCTTGATAAAAAGAATCTAACCCGATGTATTCAGCCATATATTTCATAAAATAATACAGTTATGAGCCCCTATTCCTCGTTTAAGCTTTATCTTGATAAAAAGAAGCTAACCCGAGGTATTCAGCCATATATTTCATAAAATAATAGAGTTATGACCCCCAATAACTCGTTTAAGCTTTATCTAGATGAAACGAAGCTTACCCGACGTATTCAGCCATATATTTTAAAACATAATAGAGTAATGACCCCCAATTACTCGTTTAAGCTTTATCATGATAAAAAGAAGCTAACCCGATGTATTCAGCCATATATTTCATAAAATAATAGAGTTATGACCCCCTAATCCTCGTTTAAGCTTTATCTTGATAAAAAGAAGCTAACCCGAGTTATTCAGCCGTATATTTCATAAAATAATAGAGTTATGACCCCCAATAACTCGTTTAAGCTTTATCTAGATGAAGCGAAGCTTACCCGATGTATTCAGCCATATATTTCATAAAATAATAGAGTTATGACCCCCTAATCCTCGTCTTAGCTTTATCGTGATAAAAAGAAGCTAAACCGATGTATTCAGCCATATATTTCATAAAATAATAGAGTTATGACCCCCTAATCCTCGTTTAAGCTTTATCTTGATAAAAAGAAGCTAACCCGATGTATTCAGCCATATATTTCATAAAATAATAGAGTTATGACCCCCTAATCCTCGTTTAAGCTTTATCTAGATGAAACGAAGCTAACCCGATGTATTCAGCCAAATATTTCAAAAACTAAAAGAGTTATGACCCCGAATTACTCGTTTAAGCTTTACCTAGATGGAAGGAAGCTAACCCGAGTTATTCAGCCGTATATTTCAAAAACTAATAGAGTTTTGACCCCCAATAACTCGTTTAAGCTTTATCTAGATGAAGCGAAGCTTACCCGATGTATTCAGCCATATATTTTAAAACATAATAGAGTAATGACCCCCAATTACTTGTTTGAGCTTTATCTTGATGAAAGGAAGCTAACCCGAGGTATTCAGCCATATATTTCATAAAATAATAGAGTTATGACCCCCAATAACTCGTTTAAGCTATATCTAGATGAAACGAAGCTAACCCCATGTATTCAGCCATATATTTCTTAAAATAATAGAGTTATGACCCCCTAATCCTCGTCTTAGCTTTATCTTGATGAAAGGAAGCTAACCCGAGGTATTCAGCCATATATTTCATAAAATAATAGAGTTATGACCCCCAATAACTCGTTTAAGCTATATCTAGATGAAACGAAGCTTACCCGAGGTATTCAGCCATATATAATAAAAAATAGAGTTATGACCCCCTAATCCTCGTCTTAGCTTTATCTTGATAAAAAGAAGCTAACCCGATGTATTCAGCCATATTTTTCATAAAATAATAGAGTTATGACCCCCTAATCCTCGTCTTAGCTTTATCTTGATAAAATGAAGCTAACCCGATGTATTCAGCCATATATTTCATAAAATAATAGAGTTATGACCCCCTTATCCTCGTTTAAGCTTTATCTTGATAAAAAGAATCTAACCCGATGTATTCAGCCATATATTTCATAAAATAATAGAGTTATGAGCCCCTATTCCTCGTTTAAGCTTTATCTTGATAAAAAAAAGCTAACCCGATGTATTCAGCCATATTTTTCATAAAATAATAGAGTTATGACCCCCTAATCCTCGTCTTAGCTTTATCTTGATAAAATGAAGCTAACCCGATGTATTCAGCCATATATTTCATAAAATAATAGAGTTATGACCCCCTAATCCTCGTCTTAGCTTTATCTTGATAAAATGAAGCTAACCCGAGTTATTCAGCGGTATATTTTCATAAAATAATAGAGTTATGACCCCCAATAACTCGTTTAAGCTTTATCTAGATGAAACGAAGCTTACCCGAGGTATTCAGCCATATATTTCATAAAATAATAGAGTTATGACCCCCTAATCCTTGTTTAAGCTTTATCTAGATGAAACGAAGCTAACCCGACGTATTCAGCCATATATTTCATAAAATAATAGAGTTATGACCCCCTAATCCTCGTTTAAGCTTTATCTAGATGAAACGAAGCTAACCCGATGTATTCAGCCAAATATTTCAAAAACTAAAAGAGTTATGACCCCGAATTACTCGTTTAAGCTTTACCTAGATGGAAGGAAGCTAACCCGAGTTATTCAGCCGTATATTTCAAAAACTAATAGAGTTATGACCCCGAATTACTCGTTTAAGCTATATCTTGATGAAAGGAAGCTAACCCGAGGTATTCAGCCATATATTTCATAAAATAATAGAGTTATGACCCCCTAATCCTCGTTTAAGCTTTACCTAGATGGAAGGAAGCTAACCCGAGGTATTCAGCCATATATTTCATAAAATAATAGAGTTATGACCCCCTAATCCTCGTCTTAGCTTTATCGTGATAAAAAGAAGCTAAACCGATGTATTCAGCCATATATTTCATAAAATAATAGAGTTATGACCCCCTAATCCTCGTTTAAGCTTTATCTTGATAAAAAGAAGCTAACCCGATGTATTCAGCCATATATTTCATAAAATAATAGAGTTATGACCCCCTAATCCTCGTTTAAGCTTTATCTAGATGAAACGAAGCTAACCCGATGTATTCAGCCAAATATTTCAAAAACTAAAAGAGTTATGACCCCGAATTACTCGTTTAAGCTTTACCTAGATGGAAGGAAGCTAACCCGAGTTATTCAGCCGTATATTTCAAAAACTAATAGAGTTTTGACCCCCAATAACTCGTTTAAGCTTTATCTAGATGAAGCGAAGCTTACCCGATGTATTCAGCCATATATTTTAAAACATAATAGAGTAATGACCCCCAATTACTTGTTTGAGCTTTATCTTGATGAAAGGAAGCTAACCCGAGGTATTCAGCCATATATTTCATAAAATAATAGAGTTATGACCCCCAATAACTCGTTTAAGCTATATCTAGATGAAACGAAGCTAACCCCATGTATTCAGCCATATATTTCTTAAAATAATAGAGTTATGACCCCCTAATCCTCGTCTTAGCTTTATCTTGATGAAAGGAAGCTTAACCCGAGGTATTCAGCCATATATTTCATAAAATAATAGAGTTATGACCCCCAATAACTCGTTTAAGCTATATCTAGATGAAACGAAGCTTACCCGAGGTATTCAGCCATATATAATAAAAAATAGAGTTATGACCCCCTAATCCTCGTCTTAGCTTTATCTTGATAAAAAGAAGCTAACCCGATGTATTCAGCCATATTTTTCATAAAATAATAGAGTTATGACCCCCTAATCCTCGTCTTAGCTTTATCTTGATAAAATGAAGCTAACCCGATGTATTCAGCCATATATTTCATAAAATAATAGAGTTATGACCCCCTTATCCTCGTTTAAGCTTTATCTTGATAAAAAGAATCTAACCCGATGTATTCAGCCATATATTTCATAAAATAATAGAGTTATGAGCCCCTATTCCTCGTTTAAGCTTAATCTTGATAAAAAAAAGCTAACCCGATGTATTCAGCCATATTTTTCATAAAATAATAGAGTTATGACCCCCTAATCCTCGTCTTAGCTTTATCTTGATAAAATGAAGCTAACCCGATGTATTCAGCCATATATTTCATAAAATAATAGAGTTATGACCCCCTAATCCTCGTCTTAGCTTTATCTTGATAAAATGAAGCTAACCCGAGTTATTCAGCGGTATATTTCATAAAATAATAGAGTTATGACCCCCAATAACTCGTTTAAGCTTTATCTAGATGAAACGAAGCTTACCCGAGGTATTCAGCCATATATTTCATAAAATAATAGAGTTATGACCCCCTAATCCTTGTTTAAGCTTTATCTAGATGAAACGAAGCTAACCCGACGTATTCAGCCATATATTTCATAAAATAATAGAGTTATGACCCCCTAATCCTCGTTTAAGCTTTATCTAGATGAAACGAAGCTAACCCGATGTATTCAGCCAAATATTTCAAAAACTAAAAGAGTTATGACCCCGAATTACTCGTTTAAGCTTTACCTAGATGGAAGGAAGCTAACCCGAGTTATTCAGCCGTATATTTCAAAAACTAATAGAGTTATGACCCCGAATTACTCGTTTAAGCTATATCTTGATGAAAGGAAGCTAACCCGAGGTATTCAGCCATATATTTCATAAAATAATAGAGTTATGACCCCCTAATCCTCGTTTAAGCTTTATCTTGATAAAAAGAAGCTAACCCGATGTATTCAGCCGTATATTTCAAAAACTAATAGAGTTATGACCCCGAATTACTCGTTTAAGCTTTATCTAGATGAAACGAAGCTAACCCGACGTATTCAGCCATATATTTTAAAACATAATAGAGTTATGACCCCCTTATCCTCGTCTTAGCTTTATCTTGATAAAAAGAAGCTAACCCGAGTTATTCAGCGGTATATTTCATAAAATAATAGAGTTATGACCCCCAATAACTCGTTTAAGCTTTATCTAGATGAAACGAAGCTTACCCGAGGTATTCAGCGGTATATTTCATAAAATAATAGAGTTATGACCCCCAATAACTCGTTTAAGCTTTATCTAGATGAAACGAAGCTTACCCGAGGTATTCAGCCATATTTTTCATAAAATAATAGAGTTATGACCCCCTAATCCTCGTCTTAGCTTTATCTTGATAAAATGAAGCTAACCCGATGTATTCAGCCATATATTTCATAAAATAATAGAGTTATGACCCCCTAATCCTCGTCTTAGCTTTATCTTGATAAAATGAAGCTAACCCGATGTATTCAGCCATATTTTTCATAAAATAATAGAGTTATGACCCCCTTATCCTCGTTTAAGCTTTATCTTGATAAAAAGAATCTAACCCGATGTATTCAGCCATATATTTCATAAAATAATACAGTTATGAGCCCCTATTCCTCGTTTAAGCTTTATCTTGATAAAAAGAAGCTAACCCGATGTATTTAGCCATATATTTCATAAAATAATAGAGTTATGACCCCCTAATCCTCGTTTAAGCTTTATCTTGATAAAAAGAAGCTAACCCGATGTATTCAGCCATATATTTCATAAAATAATAGAGTTATGACCCCCTAATCCTCGTCTTAGCTTTATCTTGATAAAAAGAAGCTAACCCGATGTATTCAGCCATATATTTCATAAAATAACAGAGTTATGACCCCCTAATCCTCGTTTAAGCTTTATCTTGATAAAAAGAAGCTAACCCGATGTATTCAGCCATATATTTCATAAAATAATAGAGTTATGAACCCCTAATCCTCGTTTAAGCTTTATCTAGATGAAGCGAGGCTTACCCGATGTATTCAGCCATATATTTCATAAAATAATTGAGTTATGACCCCCCATTGCTCGTTTAAGCATTATCTTGATAAAAAGAAGCTAACCCGATGTATTCAGCCATATATATCTTAAAATAATAGAGTTATGACCCCCTAATCCTCGTCTTAGCTTTATCTTGATAAAAAGAAGCTAACCCGATGTATTCAGCCATATATTTCGTAAAATAATAGAGTTATGACCCCCAATAACTCGTTTAAGCTATATCTAGATGAAACGAAGCTTACCCGATGTATTCAACCAAATATTTCAAAAACTAATAGAGTTATGACCCCCAATAACTCGTTTAAGCTTTATCTAGATGAAGCGAAGCTTACCCGATGTATTCAGCCATATATTTCATAAAATAATTGAGTAATGACCCCCAATTACTCGTTTAAGCTTTATTTAAATGAAGCGAGGCTTACCCGATGTATTCAGCCATATATTTCATAAAATAATTGAGTTATGACCCCCCATTGCTCGTTTAAGCATTATCTTGATAAAAAGAAGCTAACCCGATGTATTCAGCCATATATATCTTAAAATAATAGACTTATGACCACCTAATCCTCGTTTAAGCTTTATCTTGATAAAAAGAAGCTAACCCGATGTATTCAGCCATATATTTCATAAAATAATTGAGTTATGACCCCCCATTGCTCGTTTAAGCATTATCTTGATAAAAAGAAGCTAACCCGATGTATTCAGCCATATATATCTTAAAATAATAGAGTTATGACCACCTAATCCTCGTTTAAGCTTTATCTTGATAAAAAGAAGCTAACCCGATGTATTCAGCCATATATTTCATAAAATAATAGAGTTATGACCCCCAATAACTCGTTTAAGCTATATCTAGATGAAACGAAGCTTACCCGATGTATTCAACCAAATATTTCAAAAACTAATAGAGTTATGACCCCCAATAACTCGTTTAAGCTTTATCTAGATGAAGCGAAGCTTACCCGATGTATTTAGCCATATATTTCATAAAATAATTGAGTAATGACCCCCAATTACTCGTTTAAGCTTTATTTAAATGAAGCGAGGCTTACCCGATGTATTCAGCCATATATTTCATAAAATAATTGAGTTATGACCCCCCATTGCTCGTTTAAGCATTATCTTGATAAAAAGAAGCTAACCCGATGTATTCAGCCATATATATCTTAAAATAATAGAGTTATGACCCCCTAATCCTCGTCTTAGCTTTATCTTGATAAAAAGAAGCTAACCCGATGTATTCAGCCATATATTTCATAAAATAATAGAGTTATGCCCCCTAATCCTCGTTTAAGCTTTATCTTGATAAAAAGAAGCTAACCCGATGTATTCAGCCATATATTTCATAAAATAATAGAGTTATGACCCCCTAATCCTCGTTTAAGCTTTATCTTGATAAAAAGAAGCTAACCCGATGTATTCAGCCAATATATTTCATAAAATAATAGAGTTATGAACCCCTAATCCTCGTTTAAGCTTTATCTAGATGAAGCGAAGCTTACCCGATGTATTTAGCCATATATTTCATAAAATAATAGAGTTATGACCCCCTAATCCTCGTTTAAGCTTTATCTAGATGAAGCGAGGCTTACCCGATGTATTCAGCCATATATTTCATAAAATAATTGAGTTATGACCCCCCATTGCTCGTTTAAGCATTATCTTGATAAAAAGAAGCTAACCCGATGTATTCAGCCATATATATCTTAAAATAATAGAGTTATGACCCCCTAATCCTCGTCTTAGCTTTATCTTGATAAAAAGAAGCTAACCCGATGTATTCAGCCATATATTTCATAAAATAATAGAGTTATGACCCCCAATAACTCGTTTAAGCTATATCTAGATGAAACGAAGCTTACCCGATGTATTCAACCAAATATTTCAAAAACTAATAGAGTTATGACCCCCAATAACTCGTTTAAGCTTTATCTAGATGAAGCGAAGCTTACCCGATGTATTCAGCCATATATTTCATAAAATAATTGAGTAATGACCCCCAATTACTCGTTTAAGCTTTATTTAAATGAAGCGAGGCTTACCCGATGTATTCAGCCATATATTTCATAAAATAATTGAGTAATGACCCCCCATTGCTCGTTTAAGCATTATCTTGATAAAAAGAAGCTAACCCGATGTATTCAGCCATATATATCTTAAAATAATAGAGTTATGACCACCTAATCCTCGTTTAAGCTTTATCTTGATAAAAAGAAGCTAACCCGATGTATTCAGCCATATATTTCATAAAATAATTGAGTTATGACCCCCCCATTGCTCGTTTAAGCATTATCTTGATAAAAAGAAGCTAACCCGATGTATTCAGCCATATATATCTTAAAATAATAGAGTTATGACCACCAAACAAGAAAAGAAACCCAAAAAGAAAGAAGGGAAAAGAGAGAGATACACTAGATCGCGTGTTTCATAAAATAATAGAGTTATGACCCCCAATAACTCGTTTAAGCTATATCTAGATGAAACGAAGCTTACCCGATGTATTCAACCAAATATTTCAAAAACTAATAGAGTTATGACCCCCAATAACTCGTTTAAGCTTTATCTAGATGAAGCGAAGCTTACCCGATGTATTTAGCCATATATTTCATAAAATAATTGAGTAATGACCCCCAATTACTCGTTTAAGCTTTATTTAAATGAAGCGAGGCTTACCCGATGTATTCAGCCATATATTTCATAAAATAATTGAGTTATGACCCCCCATTGCTCGTTTAAGCATTATCTTGATAAAAAGAAGCTAACCCGATGTATTCAGCCATATATATCTTAAAATAATAGAGTTATGACCCCCTAATCCTCGTCTTAGCTTTATCTTGATAAAAAGAAGCTAACCCGATGTATTCAGCCATATATTTCATAAAATAATAGAGTTATGCCCCCTAATCCTCGTTTAAGCTTTATCTTGATAAAAAGAAGCTAACCCGATGTATTCAGCCATATATTTCATAAAATAATAGAGTTATGACCCCCCATTGCTCGTTTAAGCTTTATCTAGATGAAGCGAAGCTTACCCGATGTATTCAGCCATATATTTCTTAAAATAATAGAGTTATGACCCCCAATAACTCGTTTAAGCTATATCTAGATGAAACGAAGCTTACCCGATGTATTCAACCAAATATTTCAAAAACTAATAGAGTTATGACCCCCAATAACTCGTTTAAGCTTTATCTAGATGAAGCGAAGCTTACCCGATGTATTCAGCCATATATTTCATAAAATAATTGAGTAATGACCCCCAATTACTCGTTTAAGCTTTATTTAAATGAAGCGAGGCTTACCCGATGTATTCAGCCATATATTTCATAAAATAATTGAGTTATGACCCCCCATTGCTCGTTTAAGCATTATCTTGATAAAAAGAAGCTAACCCGATGTATTCAGCCATATATATCTTAAAATAATAGAGTTATGACCCCCTAATCCTCGTCTTAGCTTTATCTTGATAAAAAGAAGCTAACCCGATGTATTCAGCCATATATTTCATAAAATAATAGAGTTATGCCCCCTAATCCTCGTTTAAGCTTTATCTTGATAAAAAGAAGCTAACCCGATGTATTCAGCCATATATTTCATAAAATAATAGAGTTATGACCCCCCCATTGCTCGTTTAAGCTTTATCTAGATGAAGCGAAGCTTACCCGATGTATTCAGCCATATATTTCTTAAAATAATAGAGTTATGACCCCCTAATCCTCGTTTAAGCTTTATCTAGATGAAAGGAAGCTTACCCGAGGTATTCAGCCATATATTTTAAAAAATAATAGAGTTATGACCCCGAATTACTCGTTTAAGCTTTATCTAGATGAAAGGAAGCTAACCCGATGTATTCAGCCATATATTTCATAAAATAATAGAGTTATGCCCCCTAATCCTCGTTTAAGCTTTATCTTGATAAAAAGAAGCTAACCCGATGTATTCAGCCATATATTTCATAAAATAATAGAGTTATGACCCCCCATTGCTCGTTTAAGCTTTATCTAGATGAAGCGAAGCTTACCCGATGTATTCAGCCATATATTTCATAAAATAATAGAGTTATGACCCCCAATAACTCGTTTAAGCTATATCTAGATGAAGCGAGGCTTACCCGATGTATTCAGCCATATATTTCATAAAATAATTGAGTTATGACCCCCCATTGCTCGTTTAAGCATTATCTTGATAAAAAGAAGCTAACCCGATGTATTCAGCCATATATATCTTAAAATAATAGAGTTATGACCCCCTAATCCTCGTCTTAGCTTTATCTTGATAAAAAGAAGCTAACCCGATGTATTCAGCCATATATTTCATAAAATAATAGAGTTATGACCCCCAATAACTCGTTTAAGCTATATCTAGATGAAACGAAGCTTACCCGATGTATTCAACCAAATATTTCAAAAACTAATAGAGTTATGACCCCCAATAACTCGTTTAAGCTTTATCTAGATGAAGCGAAGCTTACCCGATGTATTCAGCCATATATTTCATAAAATAATTGAGTAATGACCCCCAATTACTCGTTTAAGCTTTATTTAAATGAAGCGAGGCTTACCCGATGTATTCAGCCATATATTTCATAAAATAATTGAGTTATGACCCCCCATTGCTCGTTTAAGCATTATCTTGATAAAAAGAAGCTAACCCGATGTATTCAGCCATATATATCTTAAAATAATAGAGTTATGACCACCTAATCCTCGTTTAAGCTTTATCTTGATAAAAAGAAGCTAACCCGATGTATTCAGCCATATATTTCATAAAATAATAGAGTTATGACCCCCAATAACTCGTTTAAGCTATATCTAGATGAAACGAAGCTTACCCGATGTATTCAACCAAATATTTCAAAAACTAATAGAGTTATGACCCCCAATAACTCGTTTAAGCTTTATCTAGATGAAGCGAAGCTTACCCGATGTATTTAGCCATATATTTCATAAAATAATTGAGTTATGACCCCCAATAACTCGTTTAAGCTTTATCTAGATGAAGCGAAGCTTACCCGATGTATTCAGCCATATATTTCAAAAACTAATAGAGTTATGACCCCCAATAACTCGTTTAAGCTTTATCTAGATGAAGCGAAGCTTACCCGATGTATTCAGCCATATATTTCATAAAATAATTGAGTTATGACCCCCCATTGCTCGTTTAAGCATTATCTTGATAAAAAGAAGCTAACCCGATGTATTCAGCCATATATATCTTAAAATAATAGAGTTATGACCACCTAATCCTCGTTTAAGCTTTATCTTGATAAAAAGAAGCTAACCCGATGTATTCAGCCATATATTTCATAAAATAATAGAGTTATGACCCCCAATAACTCGTTTAAGCTATATCTAGATGAAACGAAGCTTACCCGATGTATTCAACCAAATATTTCAAAAACTAATAGAGTTATGACCCCCAATAACTCGTTTAAGCTTTATCTAGATGAAGCGAAGCTTACCCGATGTATTTAGCCATATATTTCATAAAATAATTGAGTAATGACCCCCAATTACTCGTTTAAGCTTTATTTAAATGAAGCGAGGCTTACCCGATGTATTCAGCCATATATTTCATAAAATAATTGAGTTATGACCCCCCATTGCTCGTTTAAGCATTATCTTGATAAAAAGAAGCTAACCCGATGTATTCAGCCATATATATCTTAAAATAATAGAGTTATGACCCCCTAATCCTCGTCTTAGCTTTATCTTGATAAAAAGAAGCTAACCCGATGTATTCAGCCATATATTTCATAAAATAATAGAGTTATGCCCCCTAATCCTCGTTTAAGCTTTATCTTGATAAAAAGAAGCTAACCCGATGTATTCAGCCATATATTTCATAAAATAATAGAGTTATGACCCCCCATTGCTCGTTTAAGCTTTATCTAGATGAAGCGAAGCTTACCCGATGTATTCAGCCATATATTTCTTAAAATAATAGAGTTATGACCCCCAATAACTCGTTTAAGCTATATCTAGATGAAACGAAGCTTACCCGATGTATTCAACCAAATATTTCAAAAACTAATAGAGTTATGACCCCCAATAACTCGTTTAAGCTTTATCTAGATGAAGCGAAGCTTACCCGATGTATTCAGCCATATATTTCATAAAATAATTGAGTAATGACCCCCAATTACTCGTTTAAGCTTTATTTAAATGAAGCGAGGCTTACCCGATGTATTCAGCCATATATTTCATAAAATAATTGAGTTATGACCCCCCATTGCTCGTTTAAGCATTATCTTGATAAAAAGAAGCTAACCCGATGTATTCAGCCATATATATCTTAAAATAATAGAGTTATGACCCCCTAATCCTCGTCTTAGCTTTATCTTGATAAAAAGAAGCTAACCCGATGTATTCAGCCATATATTTCATAAAATAATAGAGTTATGCCCCCTAATCCTCGTTTAAGCTTTATCTTGATAAAAAGAAGCTAACCCGATGTATTCAACCATATATTTCATAAAATAATAGAGTTATGACCCCCCATTGCTCGTTTAAGCTTTATCTAGATGAAGCGAAGCTTACCCGATGTATTCAGCCATATATTTCTTAAAATAATAGAGTTATGAAATCCTCGTTTAAGCTTTATCTAGATGAAAGGAAGCTTACCCGAGGTATTCAGCCATATATTTTAAAAAATAATAGAGTTATGACCCCGAATTACTCGTTTAAGCTTTATCTAGATGAAAGGAAGCTAACCCGATGTATTCAGCCATATATTTCATAAAATAATAGAGTTATGCCCCCTAATCCTCGTTTAAGCTTTATCTTGATAAAAAGAAGCTAACCCGATGTATTCAGCCATATATTTCATAAAATAATAGAGTTATGACCCCCCATTGCTCGTTTAAGCTTTATCTAGATGAAGCGAAGCTTACCCGATGTATTCAGCCATATATTTCATAAAATAATAGAGTTATGACCCCCATAACTCGTTTAAGCTATATCTAGATGAAACGAAGCTTACCCGATGTATTCAACCAATATTTCAAAAACTAATAGAGTTATGACCCCCAATAACTCGTTTAAGCTTTATCTAGATGAAGCGAAGCTTACCCGATGTATTCAGCCATATATTTCATAAAATAATTGAGTAATGACCCCCAATTACTCGTTTAAGCTTTATTTAAATGAAGCGAGGCTTACCCGATGTATTCAGCCATATATTTCATAAAATAATTGAGTTATGACCCCCCATTGCTCGTTTAAGCATTATCTTGATAAAAAGAAGCTAACCCGATGTATTCAGCCATATATATCTTAAAATAATAGAGTTATGACCCCCTAATCCTCGTCTTAGCTTTATCTTGATAAAAAAGAAGCTAACCCGATGTATTCAGCCATATATTTCATAAAATAATAGAGTTATGCCCCCTAATCCTCGTTTAAGCTTTATCTTGATAAAAAGAAGCTAACCCGATGTATTCAGCCATATATTTCATAAAATAATAGAGTTATGACCCCCCATTTCTCGTTTAAGCTTTATCTAGATGAAGCGAAGCTTACCCGATGTATTCAGCCATATATTTCTTAAAATAATAGAGTTATGACCCCCTAATCCTCGTTTAAGCTTTATCTAGATGAAGCGAAGCTTACCCGAGGTATTCAGCCCATATATTTTAAAAAATAATAGAGTTATGACCCCGAATTACTCGTTTAAGCTTTATCTAGATGAAAGGAAGCTTACCCGATGTATTCAGCCATATATTTTAAAACATAATAGAGTTATGACCCCGAATTACTCGTTTAAGCTTTATCTAGATGAAAGGAAGCTTACCCGATGTATTCAGCCATATATTTCATAAAATAATTGAGTTATGACCCCCAATTACTCGTTTAAGCTTTATCTAGATGAAACGAAGCTAACCCCGACGTTTTCAGCCATATATTTTAAAACATAATAGAGTAATGACCCCCCATTGCTCGTTTTAAGCTTTATCTAGATGAAGCGAAGCTAACCCGATGTATTCAGCCATATATTTCATAAAATAATAGAGTTATGACCCCGAATTACTCGTTTAAGCTTTATCTAGATGAAAGGAAGCTAACCCGATGTTTTCAGCCATATATTTCATAAAATAATAGAGTTATGACCCCGAATTACTCGTTTAAGCTTTTATCTAGATGAAAAGAAGCTAACCCGATGTATTCAGCCCATATATTTCATAAAATAATAGAGTTATGACCCCCTTATTCTCGTCTTAGCTTATCTTGATAAAAAGAAGCTAACCCGATGTATTCAGCCATATATTTCATAAAATAATAGAGTTATCAGCCCCTATTCCTCGTTTAAGCTTTATCTTGATAAAAAGAAGCTAACCCGATGTATTCAGCCATATATTTTATAAAATAATAGAGTTCTTACCCCCTAATCCTCGTCTTAGCTTTATCTGGATAAAAAGAAGCTAACCCGATGTATCCAGCAATATATTTCATAAAATAATAGAGTTATGCCCCCCTAATCCTCGTCTTAGCTTTATCTGGATAAAAAGAAGCTAACCCGATGTATTCAGCCATATATTTCATAAAATAATAGAGTTATGCCCCCTAATCCTCGTTTAAGCTTTATCTTGATAAAAAGAAGCTAAACCCGATGTATTCAGCCATATATCTCATAAAATAATAGAGTTATGACCCCCCCATTGCTCGTTTAAGCTTTATCTAGATAAAGCGAAGCTTACCCGATGTATTCAGCCATATATTTTAAAAAATAATAGAGTTATGACCCCCCATTGCTCGTTTAAGCTTTATCTAGATGAAGCGAAGCTTACCCGATGTATTCAGCCATATATTTTAAAAATAATAGAGTTATGACCCCCCATTGCTCGTTTAAGCTTTATCTAGATGAAACGAAGCTAACCCGACGTTTTCAGCCATATATTTTAAAACATAATAGAGTAATGACCCCCCATTGCTCGTTTAAGCTTTATCTAGATGAAGCGAAGCTTACCCGATGTATTCAGCCATATATTTCATAAAATAATAGAGTTATGACCCCCAATAACTCGTTTAAGCTTTATCTTGATAAAAAGGAGCTAACCGATGTATTCAGCCACATATTTCATAAAATAATAGAGTTATGACCCCCAAATCCTCGTTTAAGCTTTTATCTAGATGAAACGAAGCTAACCCGACGTTTTCAGCCATATAATTTAAAACATAATAGAGTAATGACCCCCCATTGCTCGTTTTAGCTTAATCTAGATGAAACGAAGCTAACCCGACGTTTTCAGCCATATATTTAATAACATAATAGAGTAATGACCCCCCATTGCTCGTTTAAGCTTTATCTAGATGAAGCGAAGCTTACCCGAGTTATTCAGCCGCATATTTTATAAAATAATAGAGTTATGACCCCCTAATCCTCGTCTTAGCTTTATCTTGATAAAAAGAAGCTAACCCGATGTATTCAGCCATATATTTCATAAAATAATAGAGTTATGCCCCCTAATCCTCGTTTAAAGCTTTATCTTGATAAAAAGAAGCTAACCCGATGTATTCAGCCATATATTTCATAAAATAATAGAGTTATGACCCCCCCATTGCTCGTTTAAGCTTTATCTAGATGAAGCGAAGCTTACCCGATGTATTCAGCCATATATTTCTTAAAATAATAGAGTTATGACCCCCCTAATCCTCGTTTAAGCTTTATCTAGATGAAAGGAAGCTTACCCGAGGTATTCAGCCATATATTTTAAAAAATAATAGAGTTATGACCCCGAATTACTCGTTTAAGCTTTATCTAGATGAAAGGAAGCTTACCCGATGTATTCAGCCATATATTTTAAAACATAATAGAGTAATGACCCCCCCATTGCTCGTTTAAGCTTTATCTAGATGAAGCGAAGCTAACCCGATGTATTAAGCCATATATTTCATAAAATAATAGAGTTATGACCCCGAATTACTCGTTTAAGCTTTATCTAGATGAAACGAAGCTAACCCGATGTATTCAGCCATATATTTCATAAAATAATAGAGTTATGACCCCCTAATCCTTGTTTAAGCTTTATCTAGATGAAAAGAAGCTAACCCGATGTATTCAGCCATATATTTCATAAAATAATAGAGTTATGACCCCCTTATCGTCTTAGCTTTATCTTGATAAAAAGAAGCTAACCCGATGTATTCAGCCATATATTTCATAAAATAATAGAGTTATGACCCCCCAATAACTCGTCTTAAGCTTTATCTTGATAAAAAGGAAGCTAACCCGATGTATTCAGCCACATATTTCATAAAATAATAGAGTTATGACCCCCAAATCCTCGTTTAAGCTTTATCTAGATGAAACGAAGCTAACCCGACGTTTTCAGCCATATAATTTAAAACATAATAGAGTAATGACCCCCCATTGCTCGTTTAAGCTTTATCTAGATGAAGCGAAGCTTACCCGAGTTATTCAGCCGCATATTTTATAAAATAATAGAGTTATGACCCCCTAATCCTCGTCTTAGCTTTATCTGGATAAAAAGAAGCTAACCCGATGTATTCAGCCATATATTTCATAAAATAATAGAGTTATGCCCCCTAATCCTCGTTTAAGCTTTATCTTGATAAAAAGAAGCTAACCCGATGTATTCAGCCATATATTTCATAAAATAATAGAGTTATGACCCCCCATTGCTCGTTTAAGCTTTATCTAGATGAAGCGAAGCTTACCCGATGTATTCAGCCATATATTTCTTAAAATAATAGAGTTATGACCCCCTAATCCTCGTTTAAGCTTTATCTAGATGAAAGGAAGCTTACCCGAGGTATTCAGCCATATATTTTAAAAAATAATAGAGTTATGACCCCGAATTACTCGTTTAAGCTTTATCTAGATGAAAGGAAGCTTACCCGATGTATTCAGCCATATATTTTAAAACATAATAGAGTAATGACCCCCCATTGCTCGTTTAAGCTTTATCTAGATGAAGCGAAGCTAACCCGATGTATTAAGCCATATATTTCATAAAATAATAGAGTTATGACCCCGAATTACTCGTTTAAGCTTTATCTAGATGAAACGAAGCTAACCCGATGTATTCAGCCATATATTTCATAAAATAATAGAGTTATGACCCCCTAATCCTTGTTTAAGCTTTATCTAGATGAAAAGAAGCTAACCCGATGTATTCAGCCATATATTTCATAAAATAATAGAGTTATGACCCCCTTATCCTCGTCTTAGCTTTATCTTGATAAAAAGAAGCTAACCCGATGTATTCAGCCATATATTTCATAAAATAATAGAGTTATGACCCCCAATAACTCGTTTAAGCTTTATCTTGATAAAAAGGAGCTAACCCGATGTATTCAGCCACATATTTCATAAAATAATAGAGTTATGACCCCCAAATCCTCGTTTAAGCTTTATCTAGATGAAACGAAGCTAACCCGACGTTTTCAGCCATATAATTTAAAACATAATAGAGTAATGACCCCCCATTGCTCGTTTAAGCTTTATCTAGATGAAGCGAAGCTTACCCGAGTTATTCAGCCGCATATTTTATAAAATAATAGAGTTATGACCCCCTAATCCTCGTCTTAGCTTTATCTGGATAAAAAGAAGCTAACCCGATGTATTCAGCCATATATTTCATAAAATAATAGAGTTATGCCCCCTAATCCTCGTTTAAGCTTTATCTTGATAAAAAGAAGCTAACCCGATGTATTCAGCCATATATTTCATAAAATAATAGAGTTATGACCCCCCATTGCTCGTTTAAGCTTTATCTAGATGAAAGGAAGCTTACCCGAGGTATTCAGCCATATATTTTAAAAAATAATAGAGTTATGACCCCGAATTACTCGTTTAAGCTTTATCTAGATGAAAGGAAGCTTACCCGATGTATTCAGCCATATATTTTAAAACATAATAGAGTAATGACCCCCCATTGCTCGTTTAAGCTTTATCTAGATGAAGCGAAGCTAACCCGATGTATTAAGCCATATATTTCATAAAATAATAGAGTTATGACCCCGAATTACTCGTTTAAGCTTTATCTAGATGAAAGGAAGCTAACCCGATGTTTTCAGCCATATATATAATAAAATAATAGAGTTATGACCCCCCATTGCTCGTTTAAGCTTTATCTAGATAAAGCGAAGCTTACCCGATGTATTCAGCCATATATTTCTTAAAATAATAGAGTTATGACCCCCTTATCCTCGTTTAAGCTTTATCTAGATGATAGAAAGCTTACCCGAGGTATTCAGCCATATATTTTAAAAAATAATAGAGTTATGACCCCGAATTACTCGTTTAAGCTTTATCTAGATGAAAGGAAGCTTACCCGATGTTTTCAGCCATATATTTTAAAACATAATAGAGTAATGACCCCCCCATTGCTCGTTTAAGCTTTATCTAGATGAAGCGAAGCTTACCCGATGTTTTCAGCCATATATTTTAAAAAATAATAGAGTTATGACCCCCCATTGCTCGTTTAAGCTTTATCTAGATGAAACGAAGCTAACCCGACGTTTTCAGCCATATATTTCATAAAATAATTGAGTTATGACCCCCAATTACTCGTTTAAGCTTTATCTAGATGAAACGAAGCAAACCCGACGTTTTCAGCCATATAATTTAAAACATAATAGAGTAATGACCCGCCATTGCTCGTTTAAGCTTTATCTAGATGAAACGAAGCTAACCCGACGTTTTCAGCCATATAATTTAAAACATAATAGTGTAATGACCCCCCATTGCTCGTTTAAGCTTTATCTAGATGAAGCGAAGCTTACCCGATGTATTCAGCCATATATTTCATAAAATAATAGAGTTATGACCCCCAAATCCTCGTTTAAGCTTTATCTAGATGAAACGAAGCTAACCCGACGTTTTCAGCCATATAATTTAAAACATAATAGAGTAATGACCCCCCATTGCTCGTTTTAGCTTAATCTAGATGAAACGAAGCTAACCCGACGTTTTCAGCCATATATTTAAAAACATAATAGAGTAATGACCCCCCATTGCTCGTTTAAGCTTTATCTAGATGAAGCGAAGCTTACCCGAGTTATTCAGCCGTATATTTTATAAAATAAAAGAGTTATGACCCCCTAATCCTCGTTTAAGCTTTATCTTGATAAAAAGGAGCTAACCCGATGTATTCAGCCACATATTTCATAAAATAATAGAGTTATGACCCCCAAATCCTCGTCTTAGCTTTATCTTGATAAAAAGAAGCTAACCCGATGTATTCAGCCATATATTTCTTAAAATAATAGAGTTAAGACCCCCTAATCCTCGTCTTAGCTTTATCTAGATGAAGCGAAGCTAACCCGATGTATTCAGCCATATATTTCATAAAATAATTGAGTTATGACCCCCAATTACTCGTTTAAGCTTTATCTGGATAAAACGAAGCTAACCCGATGTATTCAGCCAAAAATTTCAAAAACTAATAGAGTTATGACCCCCAATAACTCGTTTAAGCTTTATCTGGATGAAGCGAAGCTAACCCGATGTATTAAGCCATATATTTCATAAAATAATAGAGTTATGACCCCGAATTACTCGTTTAAGCTTTATCTAGATGAAAGGAAGCTAACCCGATGTTTTCAGCCATATATATAATAAAATAATAGAGTTATGACCCCCCATTGCTCGTTTAAGCTTTATCTAGATAAAGCGAAGCTTACCCGAGGTATTCAGCCATATATTTCATAAAATAATAGAGTTATGACCCCCTAGTCCTCGTCTTAGCTTTATCTTGATAAAGTGAAGCTAACCCGATGTATTCAGCCATATATTTCATTAAAAAAATAAAGTTATGACCCCATAATCCTCGTTTAAGCTTTATCTTGATAAAAAGAAGCTAACCCGAGTTATTC
The DNA here is from genome assembly GCA_024447215.1 of Panagrolaimus sp. LJ2400. Classification (NCBI taxonomy): domain Eukaryota; kingdom Metazoa; phylum Nematoda; class Chromadorea; order Rhabditida; family Panagrolaimidae; genus Panagrolaimus; species Panagrolaimus sp. LJ2400. The sequence goes on from JAMRYA010000157.1 coordinate 19,818, forward strand.
AGCCGTATATTTCATAAAATAATAGAGTTATGACCCCCTAATCCTCGTTTAAGCTTTATCTTGATAAAAAGAAGCTAACCCGAGTTATTCAGCCACATATTTCATAAAATAATAGAGTTATGACCCCCTAATCCTCGTCTTAGCTTTATCTTGATAAAAAGAAGCTAACCCGACGTATTCAGCCATATATTTTAAAACATAATAGAGTAATGACCCCCCATTGCTCGTTTAAGCTTTATCTTGATAAAAAGAGCTAACCCGAGGTATTCAGCCATATATATTAAAAACTAATAGAGTTATGACACCCAATTACTCGTTTAAGCTTTATCTTGATAAAAAGAAGCTAACCCGATGTATTCAGCCATATATTTCATAAAATAATAGAGTTATGACCCCCTAATCCTCTTCTTAGCTTTATCTTGATAAAATGAAGCTAACCCGATGTATTCAGCCTTATATTTCATAAAATAATTGAGTTATGACCCCCAATTACTCGTTTAAGCTTTATCTAGATGAAACGAAGCTAACCCGATGTATTCAGCCATATATTTCATAAAATAATAGAGTTTTGACCCCCTTATCCTCGTCTTAGCTTTATCTTGATAAAATGAAGCTAACCTGATGTATTCAGCCAAATATTTCATAAAATAATAGAGTTCATACCCCCTAATCCTCGTCTTAGCTTTATCTAGATGAAACGAAGCTAACCCGATGTATTCAGCCATATATTTCATAAAATAATTGAGTTATGACCCCCAATTACTCGTTTAAGCTTTATCTAGATGAAACGAAGCTAACCCGATGTATTCAGCCAAATATTTCAAAAACTAATAGAGTTATGACCCCCAACAACTCGTTTAAGCTTTATCTAGATGAAGCGAAGCTTACCCGATGTATTCAGACATATATTTCATAAAATAATAGAGGTATGACCCCCTAATCCTCATCTTAGCTTTATCTTGATAAAATGAAGCTAACCCGATGTATTCAGCCATATATTTCATAAAATAATAGAGTTCTAACCCCTAATCCTCGTCTTAGCTTTATCTTGATGAAAGGAAGCTAACCCGAGGTATTCAGCCAAATATTTCAAAAACTAATAGAGTTATGACCCCCAATAACTCGTTTAAGCTTTATCTAGATGAAGCGAAGCTTACCCGATGTATTCAGCCATATATTTCATAAAATAATAGAGTTATGACCCCCTAATCCTCGTCTTAGCTTTATCTTGATAAAATGAAGCTAACCCGATGTATTCAGCCATATATTTCATAAAATAATAGAGTTCTTACCCCTTAATCCTCGTCTTAGCTTCATCTTGATGAAAGGAAGCTAACCCGAGGTATTCAGCCATATATTTCATAAAATAATTGAGTTATGACCCCCAATAACTCGTTTAAGCTTTATCTAGATGAAGCGAAGCTTCCCCGATGTATTCAGCCATATATTTCATAAAATAATTGAGTTATGACCCCCAATTACTCGTTTAAGCTTTATCTAGATGAAACGAAGCTAACCAGACGTTTTCAGCCATATATTTTAAAACATAATAGAGTAATGACCCCCCATTGCTCGTTTAAGCTTTATCTTGATAAAAAGAAGCTAACCCGACGTTTTCAGCCATATATTTCATAAAATAATAGAGTTATGACCCCCAATAACTCGTTTAAGCTTTATCCAGATGAAACGAAGCTTACCCGAGGTATTCAGCCATATATATAATAAAAAATAGAGTTATGACCCCCTAATCCTCGTCTTAGCTTTATCTTGATAAAAAGAAGCTAACCCGATGTATTCAGCCATATATTTCATAAAATAATAGAGTAATGACCCCCTATTACTCGTTTAAGCTTTATCTTGATAAAAAGAAGCTAACCCGATGTATTCAGCCATATATTTCATAAAATAATAGAGTTATGACCCCCTAATCCTCGTCTTAGCTTTAACTTGATAAAATGAAGCTAACCCGATGTATTCAGCCATATATTTCATAAAATAATAGAGTTATGACCCCCTAATCCTCGTCTTAGCTTTATCTTGATAAAATGAAGCTAACCCGATGTATTCAGCCATATATTTCATAAAATAATAGAGTTCTTACCCCCTAATCCTCGTTTAAGCTATATCTAGATGAAACGAAGCTTACCCGAGGTATTCAGCCATATATAATAAAAAATAGAGTTGTGACCCCCTAATCCTCGTCTTAGCTTTATCTTGATGAAAGGAAGCTAACCCGAGTTATTCAGCCACATATTTCATAAAATAATAGAGTTATGACCCCCTAATCCTCGTCTTAGCTTTATCTTGATAAAAAGGAGCTAACCCGATGTATTCAGCCACATATTTCATAAAATAATAGAGTTATGACCCCCAATAACTCGTTTAAGCTATATCTAGATGAAACGAAGCTTACCCGAGGTATTCAGCCATATATAATAAAAAATAGAGTTATGACCCCCTAATCCTCGTCTTAGCTTTATCTTGATGAAAGGAAGCTAACCCGAGTTATTCAGCCGTATATTTCATAAAATGATAGAGTTATGACCCCCTAATCCTCGTTTAAGCTTTATCTTGATAAAAAGGAGCTAACCCGATGTATTCAGCCACATATTTCATAAAATAATAGAGTTATGACCCCCTAATCCTTGTTTAAGCTTTATGTAGATGAAAGGAAGCTAACCCGAGTTATTCAGCCGTTTTTTTTTTTAAAATATATGGCTGAAAACGTCGGGTTAGCTTCGTTTCATCTAGATAAAGCTTAAACGAGTTATTGGGGGTCATAACTCTATTAGTTTTTGAAATATTTGGCTGAATACATCGGGTTAGCTTCGTTTTATCTAGATAAAGCTTAAACGAGTAATTCGGGGTCATAACTCTATTATTTTATGAAATATATGGCTGAATACATCGGGTAAGCTTCGCTTCATCTAGATAAAGCTTAAACGAGCAATGGGGGGTCATAACTCTATTATTTTATGAAATATATGGCTGAATACATCGGGTTAGCTTCTTTTTATCAAGATAAAGCTTAAACGAGGATTAGGGGGCATAACTCTATTATTTTATGAAATATATGGCTGAATACATCGGGTTAGCTTCTTTTTATCCAGATAAAGCTAAGACGAGGATTAGGGGGTCATAACTCTATTATTTTATGAAATATATGGCTGAATACATCGGGTTAGCTTCTTTTTATCAAGATAAAGCTTAAACGAGCAATGGGGGGTCATAACTCAATTATTTTATGAAATATATGGCTGAATACATCGGGTAAGCTTTGCTTCATCTAGATAAAGCTTAAACGAGTAATTGGGGGACATAACTCTATTATTTTATTAAATATATGGCTGAATACATCGGGTAAGCTTCGCTTCATCTAGATAAAGCTTAAACGAGCAATGGGGGGTCATAACTCTATTATTTTATGAAATATATGGCTGAATACATCGGGTTAGCTTCTTTTTATCAAGATAAAGCTTAAACGAGGATTAGGGGGCATAACTCTATTATTTTATGAAATATATGGCTGAATACATCGGGTTAGCTTCTTTTTATCCAGATAAAGCTAAGACGAGGATTAGGGGGTCATAACTCTATTATTTTATGAAATATATGGCTGAATACATCGGGTTAGCTTCTTTTTATCAAGATAAAGCTTAAACGAGTAATTGGGGGACATAACTCTATTATTTTATTAAATATATGGCTGAATACATCGGGTTAGCTTCTTTTTATCAAGATTAAGCTTAAACGAGGATTAGGGGGCATAACTCTATTATTTTATGAAATATATGGCTGAATACATCGGGTTAGCTTCCTTTCATCTAGATAAAGCTTAAACGAGTAATTCGGGGTCATAACTCTATTATTTTATGAAATATATGGCTGAATACATCGGGTAAGCTTCGCTTCATCTAGATAAAGCTTAAACGAGCAATGGGGGGGTCATTACTCTATTATGTTTTAAAATATATGGCTGAATACATCGGGTTAGCTTCGTTTCATCTAGATAAAGCTTAAACGAGTAATTCGGGGTCATAACTCTATTATTTTATGAAATATATGGCTGAATACATCGGGTTAGTTTTCTTTTTATCAAGATAAAGCTAAGACGAGGATTAGGGGGTCATAACTCTATTAGTTTTTGAAATATTTGGCTGAATACATCGGGTTAGCTTCTTTTCATCTAGATAAAGCTTAAACGAGTAATTCGGGGTCATAACTCTATTATTTTATGAAATATATGGCTGAATACATCGGGTTAGTTTCTTTTTATCAAGATAAAGCTAAGACGAGGATTAGGGGGTCATAACTCTATTAGTTTTTGAAATATTTGGCTGAATACATCGGGTAAGCTTCGCTTCATCTAGATAAAGCTTAAACGAGCAATGGGGGGTCATAACTCAATTATTTTATTATATATATGGCTGAATACCTCGGGTAAGCTTCGTTTTCATCTAGATAAAGCTTAAACGAGTTATTGGGGGTCATAACTCCATTATTTTATGAAAAATATGGCTGAATACATCGGGTTAGCTTCATTTTATCAAGATAAAGCTAAGACGAGGATTAGGGGGTCATAACTCTATTATTTTATGAAAAATATGGCTGAATACATCGGGTTAGATTCTTTTTATCAAGATAAAGCTTAAACTAGGATATGGGGGTCATAACTTTATTATTTTATGAAAAAATATGGCTGAATACATCGGGTTAGCTTCATTTTATCAAGATAAAGCTAAGACGAGCAATGGGGGGTCATAACTCAATTATTTTATTATATATATGGCTGAATACCTCGGGTAAGCTTCGTTTCATCTAGATAAAGCTTAAACGAGGAATAGGGGCTCATAACTCTATTATTTTATGAAATATATGGCTGAATACATCGGGTTAGATTCTTTTTATCAAGATAAAGCTTAAACGAGGAATAGGGGCTCATAACTCTATTATTTTATGAAATATATGGCTGAATACATCGGGTTAGATTCTTTTTATCAAGATAAAGCTTAAACTAGGATATGGGGGTCATAACTCTATTAGTTTTGAAATATTTGGCTGAATACATCGGGTAAGCTTCGCTTCATCTAGATAAAGCTTAAACGAGCAATGGGGGGGTCATAACTCAATTATTTTATTATATATATGGCTGAATACCTCGGGTAAGCTTCGTTTCATCTAGATAAAGCTTAAACGAGGAATAGGGGCTCATAACTCTATTATTTTATGAAATATATGGCTGAATACATCGGGTTAGATTCTTTTTATCAAGATAAAGCTTAAACGAGGATATGGGGGTCATAACTCTATTATTTTATGAAAAATATGGCTGAATACATCGGGTTAGCTTCATTTTATCAAGATAAAGCTAAGACGAGGATTAGGGGGTCATAACTCTATTATTTTATGAAATATATGGCTGAATACATCGGGTTAGCTTCATTTTATCAAGATAAAGCTAAGACGAGGATTAGGGGGTCATAACTCTATTTTTTATTATATATATGGCTGAATACATCGGGTTAGCTTCTTTTTATCCAGATAAAGCTAAGACGAGGATTAGGGGGTCATAACTCTATTTTTTATTATATATATGGCTGAATAACTCGGGTTAGCTTCTTTTTATCAAGATAAAGCTAAGACGAGGATAAGGGGGTCATAACTCTATTATTTTATGAAATATATGGCTGAATACATCGGGTTAGCTTCATTTTATCAAGATAAAGCTAAGACGAGGATTAGGGGGTCATAACTCTATTATTTTATGAAATATACGGCTGAATACATCGGGTTAGCTTCATTTTATCAAGATAAAGCTAAGACGAGGATTAGGGGGTCATAACTCTATTATTTTATGAAATGTATGGCTGAATACATCGGGTTAGCTTCTTTTTATCAAGATAAAGCTTAAACGAGCAATGGGGGGGTCATTACTCTATTATGTTTTAAAATATTTGGCTGAATACATCGGGTTAGCTTTATTTTATCAAGACAAAGCTTTAAACGAGGAATAGGGGCTCATAACTCTATTATTTTATGAAATATATGGCTGAATACATCGGGTTAGCTTCTTTTTATCAAGATAAAGCTAAGACGAGGATAAGGGTGTCATAACTCTATTATTTTATGAAATATATGGCTGAATACATCGGGTTAGCTTCATTTTATCAAGATAAAGCTAAGACGAGGATTAGGGGGGTCATAACTCTATTATTTTATGAAATATATGGCTGAATACATCGGGTTAGCTTCTTTTTATCAAGATAAAGCTAAGACGAGGATTAGGGGGTCATAACTCTATTTTTTATTATATATATGGGCTGAATACCTCGGGTAAGATTCGTTTCATCCGGATAAAGCTTTAACGAGTTATTGGGGGTCATAACTCTATTATTTTATGAAATATATGGCTGAATACATCGGGTTAGCTTTATTTTATCAAGACAAAGCTTAAACGAGGAATAGGGGCTCATAACTCTATTATTTTATGAAATATATGGCTGAATACATCGGGTTAGCTTCTTTTTATCAAGATAAAGCTAAGACGAGGATAAGGGTGTCATAACTCTATTATTTTATGAAATATATGGCTGAATACATCGGGTTAGCTTCTTTTTATCAAGATAAAGCTAAGACGAGGATAAGGGTGTCATAACTCTATTATTTTATGAAATATATGGCTGAATACATCGGGTTAGCTTCTTTTTATCAAGATAAAGCTTAAACGAGGATTAGGGGGTAAGAACTCTATTATTTTATGAAATATATGGCTGAATACATCGGGTTAGCTTCTTTTTATCAAGATAAAGCTTAAACGAGGAATAGGGGCTCATAACTCTATTATTTTATGAAATATATGGCTGAATACATCGGGTTAGCTTCTTTTTATCAAGATGAAGCTTAAACGAGCAATGGGGGGTCATTACTCTATTATGTTTTAAAATATATGGCTGAATACGTCGTGTTAGCTTCGTTTCTTCTAGATAAAGCTTAAACGAGTAATTCGGGGTCATAACTCTATTAGTTTTTGAAATATTTGGCTGAATACATCGGGTTAGCTTCTTTTTATCAAGATAAAGCTAAGACGAGGATTAGGGGGTCATAATTCTATTTTTTATTATATATATGGCTGAATACATCGGGTTAGCTTCTTTTTATCCAGATAAAGCTAAGACGAGGATTAGGGGGTCATAACTCTATTATTTTATGAAATATACGGCTGAATAACTCGGGTTAGCTTTTTTTTTATCAAGATAAAGCTTAAACGAGGAATAGGGGCTCATAACTCTATTATTTTATGAAATATATGGCTGAATACATCGGGTTAGCTTCTTTTTATCCAGATAAAGCTAAGACGAGGGATTAGGGGGTCATAACTCTATTTTTTATTATATATATGGCTGAATATTTCGGGTAAGCTTCGTTTCATCTGGATAAAGCTTTAACGAGTTTTAGGGGGTCATAACTCTATTATTTTATGAAATATACGGCTGAATAACTCGGGTTAGCTTCTTTTTATCAAGATAAAGCTTAAACGAGTTTTAGGGGGGTCATAACTCTATTATTTTATGAAATATACGGCTGAATAACTCGGGTTAGCTTCTTTTTATCAAGATAAAGCTTAAACGAGGATTAGGGGGTAAGAACTCTATTATTTTATGAAATATATGGTTGAATACCTCGGGTAAGCTTCCTTTCATCTAGATAAAGCTTAAACGAGTAACTGGGGGTCATAACTCTATTATTTTATGAAATATATGGCTGAATACATCGGGTTAGCTTCTTTTTATCAAGATAAAGCTTAAACGAGTAATTCGGGGTCATAACTCTATTATTTTATGAAATATATGGCTGAATACATCGGGTTAGTTTCTTTTTATCAAGATAAAGCTAAGACGAGGATTAGGGGGTCATAACTCTATTAGTTTTTGAAATATTTGGCTGAATACATCGGGTTAGCTTCTTTTCATCTAGATAAAGCTTAAACGAGTAATTCGGGGTCATAACTCTATTATTTTATGAAATATACGGCTGAATACATCGGGGTAAGCTTCGTTTCATCTAGATAAAGCTTAAACGAGTTATTGGGGGGTCATAACTCTATTATTTTATGAAATATATGGCTGAATACCTCGGGTAAGCTTCGTTTCATCTAGATAAAGCTTAAACGAGTTATTGGGGGTCATAACTCTATTATTTTTATGAAAAATATGGCTGAATACATCGGGGTTAGCTTCATTTTATCAAGATAAAGCTAAGACGAGGATTAGGGGGTCATAACTCTATTATTTTATGAAAAATATGGCTGAATACATCGGGTTAGATTCTTTTTATCAAGATAAAGCTTAAACTAGGATATGGGGGTCATAACTCTATTATTTTATGAAAAATATGGCTGAATACATCGGGTTAGATTCTTTTTATCAAGATAAAGCTTAAACGAGGATATGGGGGTCATAACTCTATTATTTTATGAAAAATATGGCTGAATACATCGGGTTAGATTCTTTTTATCAAGATAAAGCTAAGACGAGGATTAGGGGGTCATAACTCTATTATTTTATGAAATATGTGGCTGAATACATCGGGTTAGCTTCATTTTATCAAGATAAAGCTAAGACGAGGATTAGGGGGTCATAACTCTATTATTTTATGAAATGTATGGCTGAATACATCGGGTTAGCTTCTTTTTATCAAGATAAAGCTTAAACGAGCAATGGGGGGTCATTACTCTATTATGTTTTAAAATATTTGGCTGAATACATCGGGTTAGCTTTATTTTATCAAGACAAAGCTTAAACGAGGAATAGGGGCTCATAACTCTATTATTTTATGAAATATATGGCTGAATACATCGGGTTAGCTTCTTTTTATCCAGATAAAGCTAAGACGAGGATTAGGGGGTCATAACTCTATTATTTTATGAAATATATGGCTGAATACATCGGGTTAGCTTCTTTTTATCAAGATAAAGCTAAGACGAGGATTAGGGGGTCATAACTCTATTTTTTATTATATATATGGCTGAATACCTCGGGTAAGATTCGTTTCATCTGGATAGAGCTTTAACGAGTTATTGGGGGTCATAACTCTATTATTTTATGAAATATACGGCTGAATAACTCGGGTTAGCTTCTTTTTATCAAGATAAAGCTTAAACGAGGATTAGGGGGTCATAACTCTATTATTTTATGAAATATATGGCTGAATACATCGGGTTAGCTTCTTTTTATCAAGATAAAGCTTAAACGAGGAATAGGGGCTCATAACTCTATTATTTTATGAAATATATGGCTGAATACATCGGGTTAGCTTCTTTTTATCAAGATGAAGCTTAAACGAGCAATGGGGGGTCATGACCGACTACCAACTCGCACTTTTTACCAACTCGCACTCGGTCAAGGCCAACTCGCACCGGACCAACTCGCACTCGGTGACAACTCGCACCTAGTCAACCGGCACTCGGGGTCAACCGGCACCTAGTCAACTCGCACTAACAATAACTTAGAAAATTTTTTAAATTTTGAGGTCATGAAAAAAGCTAGCATAGCTAAATTTTTTAATTTTATATTTATAATTTAATTTAAAAGTTGAATAAAATGGTTGGACCAATTCGTCCGCTCTGGTTTCGTTGGTTTTGATGATTCTGGAATCATTAAAATTCATTCTCAACGTGTTAGAGGGCAAATGATATCAGCAACTGAAAAAACTGAAAAGTTTCTGCTTATTTCAAAGCATCCTGATCATCAAAATATGTGCTATGTATGGAATATTCATAAAAAGAAAGGAAATATTCGAAAAATGCAATGTCAAAAATGCCGTTCATTATATGGCAAGAAAGATTCAAGCAGATGGCCTTTTAGCAATATTCCTTCTATGGATTATGATGTAGAAAGAAATGAAGTTGATTCTGATCCATCTCAATTTACACATTTTCCAGACTGTGCTGCACAATCGATAAATGATGTTAGAGGGCTTGGAGTAACTCGAGAATTTCAAAATGTAATTCAATATGTTGGAATAAGAACTGTAGCAGAAGCATTAACTCTACTTGATAGAGAACTAACAATAAGATATGCAGCACTAGCAGAAAATGAGCCCAGGTAATTTATATTTATATATTTTTTTAAAAATACTAATAATTTTTATTTTAGAAGAATTCCAAGAAATTCGTCGTGGTGCAATGGGTAATACGAAAGCAACAAATCGTAAAATTGCTCGATCAAAAGCAATGATATTTCCAAAAGTGAAATCTACCAAAGAATTGAATTTACCATCTTTCCAACGTTATATAGAAAAGTGCGAGTTGTCACCGAGTGCGAGTTGACCCGGTGCGAGTTGGTCAAAAGTGCGAGTTGGTTCCCGCCCGGGGGTCATTACTCTATTATGTTTTAAAATATATGGCTGAATACGTCGGGTTAGCTTCGTTTCTTCTAGATAAAGCTTAAACGAGTAATTCGGGGTCATAACTCTATTAGTTTTTGAAATATTTGGCTGAATACATCGGGTTAGCTTCTTTTTATCAAGATAAAGCTAAGACGAGGATTAGGGGGTCATAATTCTATTTTTTATTATATATATGGCTGAATCCATCAAGATAAAGCTAAGACGAGGATTAGGGGGGTCATAACTCTATTATTTTATGAAATATATGGCTGAATACATCGGGTTAGCTTCTTTTTATCAAGAAAAAGCTAAGACGAGGATTAGGGGGTCATAACTCTATTAGTTTTTGAAATATTTGGCTGAATACATCGGGTAAGCTTCGCTTCATCTAGATAAAGCTTAAACGAGCAATGGGGGGGTCATAACTCAATTATTTTATTATATATATGGCTGAATACCTCGGGTAAGCTTCGTTTCATCTAGATAAAGCTTAAACGAGTTATTGGGGGTCATAACTCCATTATTTTATGAAAAAATATGGCTGAATACATCGGGTTAGCTTCATTTTATCAAGATAAAGCTAAGACGAGGATTAGGGGGGTCATAACTCTATTATTTTATGAAATGTATGGCTGAATACATCGGGTTAGCTTTATTTTATCAAGACAAAGCTTAAACGAGGAATAGGGGCTCATAACTCTATTATTTTATGAAATATATGGCTGAATACATCGGGTTAGCTTCTTTTTATCCAGATAAAGCTAAGACGAGGATTAGGGGGTCATAACTCTATTATTTTATGAAATATATGGCTGAATACATCGGGTTAGCTTCTTTTTATCAAGATAAAGCTAAGACGAGGATTAGGGGGTCATAACTCTATTTTTTATTATATATATGGCTGAATACCTCGGGTAAGATTCGTTTCATCTGGATAGAGCTTTAACGAGTTATTGGGGGTCATAACTCTATTATTTTATGAAATATACGGCTGAATAAACTCGGGTTAGCTTCTTTTTATCAAGATAAAGCTTAAACGAGGATTAGGGGGTCATAACTCTATTATTTTATGAAATATATGGCTGAATACATCGGGTTAGCTTCTTTTTATCAAGATAAAGCTTAAACGAGGAATAGGGGCTCATAACTCTATTATTTTATGAAATATATGGCTGAATACATCGGGTTAGCTTCTTTTTATCAAGATGAAGCTTAAACGAGCAATGGGGGGTCCATGACCGACTACCAACTCGCACTTTTTACCAACTCGCACTCGGTCAAGGCCAACTCGCACCGGACCAACTCGCACTCGGTGACAACTCGCACCTAGTCAACCGGCACTCGGGGTCAACCGGCACCTAGTCAACTCGCACTAACAATAACTTAGAAAATTTTTTAAATTTTGAGGTCATGAAAAAAGCTAGCATAGCTAAATTTTTTAATTTTATATTTATAATTTAATTTAAAAGTTGAATAAAATGGTTGGACCAATTCGTCGCTCTGGTTTCGTTGGTTTTGATGATTCTGGAATCATTAAAATTCATTCTCAACGTGTTAGAGGGCAAATGATATCAGCAACTGAAAAAACTGAAAAGTTTCTGCTTATTTCAAAGCATCCTGATCATCAAAATATGTGCT
>JAMRYA010000158.1:0-22890 GCA_024447215.1 Panagrolaimus sp. LJ2400
CATTCATATAACTTCCATGTCGTTGACGGCTATCAGCTAAATGCTGTTCAAACATTACAAATTCATTCTTCAAAAAGTCGTAATTTGCAAAACGTTGATCCATTTCTTTTGGATTTTTTGCTATCATATAACATACAAATTCTCGGAAGGCTTTAGAGCTGCTTACAATCTACAAAATATATATTTACTAGAATAACCCAGATGTTTAATTATGTTACCGTATTTTCACTAATTGCTAAACCCCAAGCGGATGAAAAACCTTTCTTCGTGATGACGGAAATTGTTTTATTAGCAAATAAAAGACATGCTGATTGAAGTCGTTCTGTAATTAAATTTTCGTGTTCCTGTTCATCGATAGCAGCTTCTCGAACATCGTCTTGATCATCTTTAATTTCCTTTTCAAAAGACTTTACAAGATTTTTCATTTCGCAAATCTCAAATAAAAGAGCATTAACTAATTTAATCCTTTTGATTGATTTTGTATAATGAAATCCAGTTCCTTTAACAAATTTTGTCGCAATAACTAAAAATTAACTCATGAATGATTAAATATAAAAAGTATAATTGATTACATTGTTCAACTTTCCCCCAAATTTCTTCCCGTTTTTCTGTTGATATTATAACTCTTTCTTGATAAGAAGCACCACCCATAAGAGCATGTCGGATTAGACTTCGAAGTTGATCTTTATCTTCCTTTAAATCATTTGGAACATCTGCCAGTTCCAAGAAGAATGCCAGCCATTTATCAACATCTTCTTCTGTCATTTCTTTTCCAATCTCTTCTTCCAGTTCAACTTCATTTTCAAGTTCTTCAATTCGTTTTTGAATTACTTCTTTATATTTCATTACAGTCTCTTCTGATATAACCTCTTCGGCATCATCAGAATAATCTTCGTCATCATTTTTAGGAATTTCATTGTCAACAAAATCTTCATCATTTTCAGGAATTTCTTTTTCAGATTCTATTGGAAACGGCCTTTCTGAATCCAAAATTTTATCATCTGGAGGTCGAATCGGTTTAGGAACGATGTAGATAACACCAGTACGTGGTAGGGGATGTTGATGAGAATGTGAAAGGCATAACTAAAAGACTGTCATAATTTATTTATCAAATATTTATTGAATAACTTGCCTTCGTATTCGTATTTTGTTCACATAAAGAAATTGAACCATATTTCTCAAAATTCACCCCGGAATTATGCATAAACCATATGACACGTTGCATCAAAGAAAATAAGCTATCATGACTGCCTTTTACGCCAATTTGTTGACATTCTTTACTACGCATTTTGCTTACGATATCAGATGCAGATAGTTCTGTCTTAGCCATGAATGATTTTGCCAATATTAAAGCATCTTTTCTTGTTGCTGAAGCAATTATATTCTATAAAAATATAAAGAATTATAAATTTAACGTATATAAATCAAACTTACATCAAAATCCTGTTGAAAAAATCGTACAAGATGATCAGCTGCTTCATCTGTAATGTTTGCAGCACCTTTAGGTTGCAAGACCGCATTTTTGTGTGGAGCACTCCGCTTTCCCCCGCGGAGTATTTTAGCCACTTTTCTTGTCGCATACCAATGTTTAAAGTTGTAGCAAGTATCATCTGTGCAATTAGGTAGCCGTTTAAAATCCCATAATCTTAAATCTTCATCAGGATCGAACTCTTGTTCAGGTACAAGTAAAACTTTAAAAAGATGTTTAAGCGGTGTTATCTGCTTAGTGGTTGGTTTCATTGGAACACACATTTCTCCACCAGCTTGGAGCTTTTCCAAATAAAGTGTAGAAAAATCTTTTGACCATCCACCGAATTTATCTTTTAAGCTTTCAATATTATTTGATGAATATCCATTTGCCTAAATTTTTATACATATAAGTAAATTTAGTTATTTCGCAAAGGCTTACTTCAAAATACTCTCTGATTTTAGGAAAATGAATTTCTTCACTCATTTTCAATCTATTCTTGCGATCTTGTGCTAGTTTGCTAAGCCTTTTGCTTTTGGAAGTAGAAGAACTGCTTACTGAACTTCCCATTGATTCATCAGATGAAGATGATGAAGATTTGTTTCCATAATTTGGCGGGGGCTCCAATTCTTCAGAAGATGATAAATCATCATCAGTTTTGTTGCGCTTTCGACGAGGAGAGTTGAAAGTTTTATCTAAAATCATGCATTTAGTTGCGGCAACGTTTTCGTTTCAAGAAAATTATGGCATTTTTAATCAAATTTAAAAACTAACCAATTTGATGAGTTTTAACCCCACTTGCATCCTCCATACTACAAAAATATATAATTAATTAATTATTATTTAGATTTTTTAAAGATATTTAAAAGTATTTTTACTTTACAGACAAACAAATTAAAATCAGAATACATAATAAAAATACTTTATTTTTTTAACATAAATAACAACTCAGTCAACGAAATTGCAATAAATTTTAATCAAAAGATTAATTACAATATGAAACGAATAACATTAAGCAATTGTACAATCGACGTTAAACAAATACAATAAAACGGATCATACAATACCTTTTTTCTTATTTACCAAAAAAGATTTGCTTTGTTGAATCATTGTTTTTGACGTATCGAACAGCAGCTGCTTCACGTGAACGGCGATTACGGTATCGGCAGCAGAGAATAATTCCACCAACAACAAGTGGACCTGCAACACAAACAATACAAATAGCAAGAACACCATATCCAGAGAAGATTCCACCAACATTTGGACGAGGTTTGGCAGTTGATGATTTTTGAACAATATCATCAAGGCCTAAAAATTATAGTAATACAAATTGTCGTTATTATTAACAAAAACTAACTCTTAACATCATTAATATCACCATGAAATTGCAAATCAATAGCAAACATATCAGCGACTTCTGTTTCAATAACATCATCACGGAAACACATTTTTACAATAATTTTTTCAGCTGCGCAGTGAACATCATAGAATACAGCGTAAGCTGGTTTATCCATTTGCATGACAGATTGGATACCTTTGCTTCGAATGGATTGAATAATGCCGCTTCCAATTGATTTAATTTTATCTTTAAGAACAATTCGAGAAATCTTTCCAATCTGTAAAATATAAAATACAATACTATTTAAAATTCAAAAAACAACAAACATGTTCAGTCATTTGGCCATTTTCTTCATTAAGTTGAACAACAGCAGTTTGTAGATTTTGGATGGCCACTTCCTGGTGCACAGTCAAAACAATTCCAGCAACAGTAAATGAAAAGCCAGCAACTTTTCTGACAGCAGGATTGCTCAAAATTTTTCCACCCAATTTTACTGCTTTTGGTCCATTTTTTATTATACCACCACCCATCTTCTTTACAATTCCGCTTACTCCTGGAAAATTCCCGCTAACTTTACCAAAAGCACCTCTAGTTTGTCGGATATTCATGGGTCCTTAATAATATTAATTATTATTTTTAGATATATTCGAAGTAAATTCATACCACAGAATCGAACTTGAGCAAGTTTACCGATTTCCGAAGTGACATTACGAATTGACCCAGCAAAAAAATTCTTGAGTTCGATACGATCGTTGTAATCTATAAAAAAAACTACCGTAATCAGCTATATTTTTAAACTTCCTACCAGAAATTTGTTCGATGAGGGGATCAAGAAGACCATCATTGATGAAATTTTCACCATATTTGATTTCTTTAGTTTGGCATAAAACATCTTCTTCTTTTTCATGACCAAAAATTACAACAATCAAGAGGCAGATAAATAATGTCCACCAAAAAATTTTTTCGGACATTTTGGTCTAAAAAGTAAATAATACGTTCAGTGCTACAAAAAAATTTAAATATTATAAAAACACGACATGGGTTTTTTATATTGTAAATAAAAATTTGAAATTGACATATGCAAAATCAATATTAAATTATTTTTAGTTTTTTTGAAAATAAATGGGAACATCAAAGAAAAAAGGGAATAATTTTTTGGTACAGTATATTTTACAACATTAAGCCTTTAATTAATTTTATTGACAGTATTAAATAAATATTTAATTATTTTCAAGTTTTTTGAAAGTAAATAGAAACCTCAAAGATTTTTTTAGGAAATGTTTTTTTGGGTACTGTACAATTTATAAAATTAAGGCTTAAATTAATTGTATACGGCGAATAATGAACTAATAATTTTGCAACCATTACAAAAGAAACTTAACGACAGTTTTCAGAAAGAAAAAAGGGGATAAGAACTTCTTGCATGAAGTTACTTTTATACATATTATTTGTTCATCTTTTTTCAATCATTGAGAGATACGCCCATAACTATGTTAACTTTTGATGTTGCTAATGCCGAAAAAAAATGTGTTTCATAGACAACTTTTTTTAATGTTTTTTTGTACAGCCTCTTACATCAAAAACGATTGACCGAAAAAAACACCACAGCTTCATCGTCTATTTTGTTGTTTCCATTCGAGTAAGATGGTGCCACTTTTTCTGATTTTTTTTCGAAGCAAAAACAACCGAAGACAAAGTTATTTTTATCCATTACAACAAAATGAAAATAAACATAAAAAGAAATTGAAAATGTGTATGCATTTATTTTACAACTCTTTTTTTGGATAATGAAAATAGTGTTTGGATTCAGTAATAAGTTTCTTTCTATAATTAGTGTTGAAATTAATCTGAATATTGTTCAAGCAATAAATTAGCGAAAAAAAGAACCAATGTTTTTTGATCAAGCTCCTTCATTTTTTGTTTCAGTGTTATTTTTTGGCCTTTTACAAATCATAAACAACTTTGGTTCTTTGCTTAATGTTATTGAAAAAAAAAGAAAAGATCAAAAATAAGTTTTTTTCAGGTGCTTGGGATGGTACCATCTGATTCATCGTTTTTGTTTACGTCTACAAAAATGTACTTTTCCTGATTAGTTTGTAGTAATTTATTTTTTTTACAATTAATGATTAAATTATAATGATTTTCACAATTATAAACATTACAAAACTACACATTAAATGAAAAAGTTTTCGGACATGTCTCGCATTAGTTTACTCCCATTTTGTCTCTCGAAAGTTGAAAAAAGGATAAAAAAAACGATGACCGGCTAACAATAACCCATCTTCAGCTTTTTATGTTTCGTTTTCCAAATGCTTATGATGGTGCCAACGTTTTGTTGTCTTTTTGATGCCAAGTAAAAACAAAAAAAAAACTCGTAGAAATACATATTTCTGTCAATGACAGAAAAATAAAATTCAAAGCTGTTACAAATACATTTTGTAACAAGCTTTTATTTTTCGACAGTTTGTTTTTCACTTAAAAGATTATACAAATATCTTTATTTAGGTGCTTGCGGCAGTGCAATGTGAATCATCGTTTTTGTTTTTGTCTGCTTAAATGTGTTTTTTTTGCATTAGATACTAATAATATTTAACAAATTAATATCTAATGCAAGCCCAAATAGAAAAACATTTGAAAAAATAATAATCCTTTAAAATTGTGTGCATCAATGCACGACACTACGCCAAAATGAGGGTTTGGGAGCAGCATATTTAATAGTTCCACTATGCTAGTCGAGGCAGATCTAATGGATGCATTAAACATACTTCCACGAGTCCAGCTGATCCACCTGCAGCTATTTGTCTGCTACCTTCTTTCACTTTCTCCATTGTTTCTGAGACATTAAAAATGTTAGTTTTGAAAACTAAAGAGTTATTTGTAAGCACAAAGGTATACGGTAGGAGCACTCCAACAAATTGAGCAGCACAAAAAAGTTATAGTTGAATAAAAATTTATTTTTGATCAATACATGTATCAAAAAAGAACCGGTAATAAATAACAAACAAAATGTCAACAAAAAATAATATTGCACAATAAAAATAAGATATATAAATTTAAGATAATTGAAAGATATAAGGCGCTTTGATAACTGATAAAATAAGCTAATGCAAGAAAGGAAAATGTACAACAAAAAAGAGGCGAGATTCATGCAGAAAAAGTAACAAAAAAAAGAACCGGTAATAATGCAGATATGCGAGAAAGAGAGTATAAAAGAAATAAAAAAATGTGATGGATGTTTAACTTTTCTGATAGTCATCAACAGTTCTCATATGAATAATACCACATTCTTCATTTTTACTGATTGGAACATATGAAGATAGCATTCGATGTGATGTTGGATCCCATGAAGATTCTGACCATGTTGTTGGTGTTCCTCGTCCAAAAACTGCAAAAATAATTGCTGATAAAAGAAGAATAACTGCAATCATCAAGAATACAATTCGCCAATACCGAAGTAAGCTGCAACAAAATTGAAAAATTAATTAAAGATCAAAAATTAATAAAAAAAACATACTTTAATGGAGTGAAGAATATTGTAATAATTGGTACAAAGATGAATGCAAAACTGAACGGAATCATCATATGACTTATAAGATATTGAGAATAATATCGCCCAACAACAATTGAACTTTGTAAGAATCCATTTATTGCAAATCCAAGTGAAAATAATGCAGCAAAATGTACAAAACTGAAATACATTTTAAAATGATCAAAATGTTATGCACAAAGAGAAACATACTTGACAAAAGTTGAATATTCATTATAATGATGTAATGCAGCAGCAATCGCTAATCCAACAAATAAAAAGGCACAAATACCAAAGGCAAGAGTATTGTAAAATCGGACTTTAAGTGTTAAGCCACAAACATTTACCCATTTATTTAGCAAATAACTAAGCCAATGAACGAATGCCTAAAAAAACTCTTTGAAAAAAGTTTAAAAACTATTTTTAAAACATACCATTAAAGCAAATGGAAGAATTGCAAATGTTCCTGCTTGATACGGTACCAAACCAATAACAGTATGTGCATAAACGGGTAAAAATGTAATAAATAAAGCAAAGGCACAAAAATAACCAAATGCAGCAATCCAAATTGCCATAGCTGGAATTGATTTGAAAACAGTTGAAAAGACATTATGTTCCATAATTCTGTTATTCTAAAAAAAATTCTGAATGTACAACACTGAAATGCACGTAATAAACAAACCTGTGCTTTTCCAGTCATAACTTTATTCAATTCTAATCCATTTACCCATCGATGCTTTTGCGGCGAATCACGATAAAAAATCAAAAAGATGATGAATAAAGCAGCTGTAAAAACAGCGTGAAGATAAAAAATAAGATTGAAGCTTTCTTTGTTAATTTCATTTGTTAATGACCATGAAATGATTGGTGTCATCTATAAATGTTGCAAAAGCATGTTTAACAAATCAATAAAAATGATTAAAAATAGCACCAACTTACAATTAACGCAGAAATGCAGGTGCAAAGAAACCACAGCTGTTCTTTCAATGATGCCCAAGCGACAGCATTTTTTCCAATAAAATTAAAAACTGGACCAAATGTAATTCCTTGAATTACACGAATTCCAATAATGGCATTATGACCTTTAAAATTTAAAAGAAGTTAAAGAAAGTAAGTAAAAAAGTAAGTAACAAACCATAAGAAAAAAGAAATGGAATAGCTGCTGTTGAAATGGCGGAGACGAGTAAACACACAAGAATAATTCGATGACAGCCAATTTTCCGGAATAAGATGCTTGAAAAAATATGTGAAATAAGCATGCCAATACCAGGGGCAATAAAGAATAATCCATCGAAAATTTCATCATTAATTGATCGATCAAAAAATGAAACACCAGAATAATCGGTTAATCTATAAAATGTAATTAATCTTTTTTGTAAACATTTTTTTATAAAAAACTTACTTTTCTTCTTTTGTGTTACTTGCAGTTTTTTCTTCTCCATCTTTGATAGCACTTACAGTATCTTTATCATTAATTGCAAAGCCTATAACATTAATGAATTACAGTAATTTATTTATAAAGATGACACAAACCTTTTGAAGTAGCAGTTGCTGCTGTAGTGGTAATTGCAATGAGTGGAGCAGCTTCACGAATTTCTTCACTCAATTCCGTATCATTCTTGACAATATTTTCACCAGGTACTGTAGCTTTTGTAAGAAGAATTAATCGAGTATTTTTAATTGTAGGTGGATATGTTGCTGCTTCAAATGCCGTCTCAATTGAGCTATCAACAGATGGAATTGGATATCCTTTAAAAAATCAATATAAACAACGGTAAATACTCCTTTGTAAAACAAACCTTCATCAACATCCATTTCGGGTTTCTTTTTAAGTTGATCATTTTGAAGTTCAGATATCAAAGCTTGAGTTGAAAATTCATCTTCTTCCATTGGCACGGGAGCACCTTCTTCTGCGGAATTAGCTTCGGTGTCATTTGTTCGTCGGCGTATTCTTGTTAATGGAATATCAGATGGTGGCAAACCTATAAAATATAAAAATTATAGAATTCTTCCAGCAACAAAAAAAACATACCATAAGTTTTTTGAGATAATGATACAAAATGTTTCGGTATTAAATCTTCTTTATTAATAATAGCAAAATTTAATAGAATTGTATTTGCAAAAAGTGAAATAATACAAAAGAATGATAGTAGCAGGATGAGAGATCGAGCATTGTTGATGAAGCAACAACAACATGTCCCTTTCATAGACATGACTGTTGTTGTTGCTGCTTGTTAATTATTTGAATTATACTCTGAAAACAAAATTTTATTAAAGTAAACAAAAAAAATGTCAACATAAAATTAAAGACTCGAAGTAAAACGGTTCAATAAAATTTCCAATCAAAAAAGAAGCAAATAAATAATGTGGAAACTTTTCACTGGAAAAGATTTGATAAAAAAAAGAGTAATAAAACTATACGAAAATATGAAGAAGCAGTACAAAATTTAGATGTAATAATGCAAAAAGACAAAAATGCGATTTAAAATACATTTAAAAAAAACAACACGTAAAATATTCTTTTTTTATTACAGTACCCATTATTACTTTATCTAATGTACAAAAAAAGGTTGTCACGGAAGCTTTAAAAAATTGATTACTCAGACATAAAAAATTTGAAACAATTTCAAAAAATGAATCAGCAGCAGCTTTTTAAAAAAATTGCTGAAGTGGTAGTGGTAGTGGTGATGATAGCGAAAGAAAAAAAACAAACACGGATAACAAAAGTGATGGAGATGAGAGACGTGTCTAGACACAACAGACAAGAAACAAAAAACAATAATTCTTTTTTGACCGTTTTTTTGCAAAAAAAAAGTTTAACGAAGTTTAAGAGCTTGCTTATAAAAAATGCAGCAATAGATCTTCAATGAAAAAACGAAGAAACCCATCTGTTTTGCGGAAAAAAGAAAAGGAATAAAGCCTTTATTATAAAGGAATTGTAATTCCTTCCAAAAGCGTTGCTTTTTTGCAACAACTTAGCGGTTGTGGTTGTAAAAACTAATAATAATAATAACAAATAATCCATCAAAATCATATCCTATTCTGCTTTCTTTTTGATGCAATCAAAACAAGCATTTAATTTTTAAATTATTTTGATGAACAAAAAAAAGTTTGAAACATTGCAGTCAGAGAAGTTAGGAGATGATCACGGGGGATGGAAGAAAGAAACAATTTTCTACAAAAATAAACAAATCAATATTTTTATTTCTCGTGTTTGTTGCACAGAAAAGGAGAAAAGGAAAAACTAGGAGCAAAAACGATTGAATAATAAAAACATGGACCTTATTTCTGTTGGTGTTGAAAAAGAGGGGTAACATAATATCGGAAAGACAAACTTTTTTTTGTTGGTAGAAAAGAAAAACATTGAACAAAAGGAAAGTTGCGCGATATTTTTTTCATTGATGCGAATGATGAAGGTAGGAGTAATGATGATGATGATGAGCAGAAGTAACAGCAGCAACACAAAAAAGAAGAAAGAAGAAGACTCATTCACCTAAAAATAATTTAAGTAATGTAATGTTTTTTTTGCGTGCGCCAAAATAGTATGTACAAAAGGGAAAGACACTTTTCGATGAAAAAAATAGGAGATTGTTGATGGGGGTGAAAAACATTAACATCTCAAAAACTTTCGAATATTTCTCATTTTTTTCCCAATAAAGGTAGAGGAGGAAAGGTGAAGTGACATGCATCTATCTGTCTGTCTATTTACAAGTGAGTCCCCGCTTTTGACGCCGAAAATGAGAAGAGATGGTTTAAAACAAAAATTAATGCTCTTTTTTGAGATTTCTGCTTTGAACAAAACTAAAAATCTCTGAATGAATATGGTTATAACTAAAAGTCTGCTTTAAAACAAACAAAACGTCAGATGTTTCAAGTTCAGCTGTAAACTATCTCTCCTGCTTTCAAAAAACTGTAAAGCTTATGAAAGAAAAAAAGAAATAAGACAAAACAAAAAAGCTGCATTTAAAAAAGATCCTTAAACTTTTCTGTCTTTCTTCCAAGGGCTTTTTTTGCAAAGGGGTCATAACAAATGTTTTATGCTTCCACATTTGGGCATTTATTGCCATTTGTAACGAGTAGTTGTCTTCTTTTTCATTGATGACAGTTGTTGCTTTTTCCTTTTTAGATGACATTCTTTTTTAAAAAATGGACATTAAAAAAAGGCATGAGCAAAAAAAGTTGCGCAAAAAAACCGATAACAATCTCTTTTTTTCTATCAAAAAAAACTAAACACAAATATAAAAATAAATGAAATCAATGCCTCCTCCAAAATCATTCATTAAAACTTTAAACACTTCAAATCAAAGAAGCGTGATGATGTTGAATATTTTTGGGGCCTTAATTTTCATTACAGCCTTCTTTGCCGCAAGCACTTATGCTCAAGAAGGTGCAAATCAAGAATTTTCTGCATACGTTTTTAAAGCAATTAATCTTCCATATAAAGGTGTAAGTTTATTTCGTTGTTTATTTAAAGCTTTGTGAAAATGTTTTTATAGCGAAATTATGCAGGAGATTTTTTTAATCAAGATGTCGCATACGTTCAAAGTCCATTAGCAGCTCCATTTGCAAAGGGACCAGCTTATGCAAAACCAATTAAACTTCCAACAATTCGTCCATATACTGTAAAATGGAGTAATTTGAATGATGTCCGAATTAATAATGAAAATGCATGGAATTTTGAAAAGCGAATTGATAGCAAAGTGTGGTGGCCTTAAATATGTATTATGGAAAGTTTTTTAGTTAAAAACTGTAATTACACGCTAAGTAAAAGTTTATTTCGTTATTTTAAACTTTAAGCAAACAATTTTTTTCAAACAAAACATATTGCTCCCGATTTTTTACTGCTATGCTTTGTCTTGTTTTATTCTGCACCGTTTTCGATTCATTTTTATAATTTTCTTTGTATCAGCTTTTTTGCCCTTATCATCATTTCCACCATTTCCACCACGTTTTTTGTCTCCACCATCATTGCCCTTTTTAACCGCGGTATCTTTTTTCTCAGCATCTTTTTTATCGTTGCCATTCTGGACAGTTTACTAAAAATTTATTTAAAAAAATACATCGTACTTTATAAATTTCTGACAAAGAAACATCAACAGTATAAAATTTGTTTTTTTATAGCATTATCTACACGTTTCTTTAAAAAATGAAATATTTTCAACACTCTCAAAAACAACGATAAAAGCAAAAACCAAGTTTTTAAGTAACAAAAACAATTCAGTTGTATTATTATTATTTCAACAAATTATAATTAAACCGGCTTAAATGTGAAACATTTGTAAAGTTGTTTTACTAAAGTGTTTACATAAAGGAATAAAGCGTGATTGCAATAATTTTTTAAGACCTTTGAATAAAATAATCAATATTGTTTTCTTTCAATTTGCTGGTTATTAAAAGTAACTTAATTAGAACAAATAATATTAAAACTTTTATTAAAACTCTGCTTAAATGGGGAAAATGTGCTTTTTTTAAACGAACAAAAAAGTAAATATTGCTGCTATAAAAATAGTAATGCCCAATAATGAAACCAAACTTCTTTTAATAACGGTAATAAACAAAGGACACATCGGTGTTTTATCGTTTATGGAGTTAAAGATTTTAAATACTGTCGAAATTATTTATAAAAGAAAAAAGACAAAAAATATATTAAAAGTTATTTCCTTTTGTTGTCACTATTTTCCCTTAACTACATCCGAAATATCAAAAATCTATATTATTTTGGAGAAAAAAAATTTTTAGGAGAGCATATTTGACAAAAATGAATTTAATAAAACAATCAAACCATTTTTTGTTTCATTAAAAACATTTATTTTCTTTTAATTTTACGCTTACTACTTTGTAGTATTTAATCACTTATTTCTGCATGTTTTGTAACACAAATGTTTTGCTTTTAAAAATGTGTAGTTTACACAAAATTTGCTTATTCTTTTTAAAAACCTTTTTATTGCATACTGTAAAAAACAACAAGAAGATAATTATGTTGCTACATAGAACATCCAACGTAGCAAAATAAATAACGACATTGTCAGCAAAATTTTTATGTTTTTATTTTAGAAAAATCTTGTTGAAATTTTAAAAAAAAGAAATTCGAACCCGAGTGTGAAACTATTTTTTCATCTTGTGTTCCATCCCATCGTGCTGACCATTCGACCACATGACACTGACATAGGATGTGGAAAAAAAGGAATAGCTGTCATTAAACCATTAAAGACTAGATCAAAAAAATGTGAATGAAAATTTTAGAACTAATAAAAGACGGACACGTCATTGGTCAGCAAGAGCACGCACAAAATTAACACTGCTAAACACGTGTAAAACATGACCAACAAACTAGTAAAACAAAGGATTGCTAAAAGTGTGGATGAGTAGGACAAACATTGAGACAAATAACAATAACAACAACATCTACAGCATGCATAAAAAAGCAAAACATCATCATTGACCATGCGTGTAAAAATTCAAGATGTTGTCCAAAGTTTAAATATCCTTTTTGTTTGATATATCTCACTTATCGCTTTTTTGTATATCGTTTAAATTCTGCGTAATGTTTTTAAATGTCAATAAACTTTTAGGTAATCATGGCGAAAAGAACAAATAAGCCTGGAACGCCGCAAACACAAGCTAAACGGCCAAGCTTGCTTACTACACCTCTTATCGGTATGTGCTTTTATTTGTTAATAGGCAAAACAACAAAAACATAAACAATAAACACTTTTGAATTCAACCTTTCACTAAACCCAAAATTTTCAATTAGCGTAGCCTTTTAACTTTTCAAATGTTTTAGGCTTCACTGGAACCCCCATGTCTATTTCATCTTCATTTATTGTTATTTAAATAGTTTTAAATAGTGTTGGTAATAACTAATTCCAAACGTTATACAGTTAAATTTCACCAAAAACATGTTATTAATGTGTGATATACGTATATGGTAGAGAAAAAGTATTACCGGAACTGTTAAGAACATCTGTTATTAATCACAGCCATGTTTAAACCATAGAATAAAAAACAAGAAAATGCAACGATTATTGAAAAAATTTTTGACGAAGGTTAATCATCAGTTTTTTTCTCCGAGGGACAAAGCAATAAAGAAAAGCAAATTCAGGAGGCAGCACGCCTTTAATCTTTGCCGTTTTCAAATACATCGGAAAAATATACATATCTTTTGACTTCCAAGATTAAAATAACCCTTTGAGGCTAAATTTCCCTTAAATTTTTGTTGTTCATGATATTTTTACATCAGCACTGTGACCGGAATGGAGACAGTTTAATTTTTGCTAAAAAGATGGTTTTGCGTTTTTTTCTCTAAAAATGAAAAGGAATTTAAAATTTAACATACTTTTATTTAACAGTTAATACATATTGCTAGTGTTAATATACTTTTTTATTATAATAGCATCAAAGGATAGGTTTTAGCTACTCAAAAAAGTAAAGAATGCACGATTTGGATAAACTTAAGGGTGAAAATGATGTCTTTTGAAGGCTTCTGCAGCTTGAAAAACATGGTTTCAACCTACAGAATTGTTTGATATTTGGTATATATATATGATCCACACACGGATTCCTATCACTGGAAAAAAAGCAACAAATTTGATGTAATCACTTTTTGTAAACATTGACATTTTCATTTTCAGCTTGTACAAATACTACAACATTATTATTCACATTAATTATTTTCTTCAACCATTGCTTAAAATATTTACGCACTACCTTGTTACAATCAACTAAATGAATTATAATTGGCAAATGCACTGCTCAACTCAGATTTATTATCCAATGTCGTCAATATGTGCCACATCAGATTATCAAGCTAAATCAACAAGAAGTATTATTATTTAATTGCTTTATATGAATAAATGTCGTTATTAAATCAGTGATTCAACAACATGGAACAGGTTGGTCATAAATTTTATCACTTTTTGGTAGTTTTTTATTACTATCTAAATCGCATATATACTGTGGTTTTTTTGGTTTGAGAAAATTTGATTAGCATTAAAATTTTTAAGCACGTTTTATCATTGTTACTAATTTTTAAGTTTTTATTTATCATTACTTAAGTATTCCAGAAGAAATTTATTCAAAACACTGTGTCCACATTGAATGCACGAAAAACATTTTTTACACCATACTGTAGATACGGCTCGTCATCATAGATGCAAAATAATGATATGGAATAAGTTAGTTAGCCAATAACATGTTAAAACGAAAAGCAAGTTATAGTAACGCTCAGTTAAATCAAACCAAAAAAAACCACAGTATATATGCGATTTAGATAGCAATAAAACATTACCAAAAAGTGATGATATTTATGACCAACCTGTTCCATGTTGTTGAATCACTGATTTAATAACTACATTTATTCATATAAATCAATTAAATAATAATACTTCTTGTTGATTTAGCTTGATAATCTGATGTGGCACATATTGACGACATTGGATAATAAATCTGAGTTGAGCAGTGCATTTGCCAATTATAATTCATTTAGTTGATTGTAACAAGGTAGTGCGTAAATATTTTAAGCAATGGTTGAAGAAAATAATTAATGTGAATAATAATGTCGTAGTATTTGTACAAGCTGAAAATGAAAATATCAATGTTTACAAAAAGTGATTACATCAAATTTGTTGCTTTTTTCTAGTGATAAAAATCCGTGTATTTTTAGCAAAAATTAAACTGTCTCCATTCCGGTCACATTGCTGATGTAAAAATATCATAAACAACAAAACTTTAAGGGAAATTTAGCTTCAAAGCGTTGTGTTAATCTTGGAAATCACTGTGATTTTGCTATATAAATACTTTTTTACAACAATCCAAGTTTCAAAAAAATCTAAAAAAACTTTGCAAATCAGAGGCGGATGGAATTATGAATTTTAGACAGATGCCAAAAACTAAGTGCAGAACTTTGAATCCAGTTGTAGCTGAAAAGAAATTAAGCTGATTAAAAATTTTATTTGTATTTTATCATTTTATGATTGGAGGATAGTAAAATGTAATAAATAGTTCTATTGAAAACACTTTTTTGCTTTCGGTGAAACAAATTGTAGCTGAAAAAATTTTACAATTCCACAAAAATCAAAACAAAAATTACTTTAAAATTACTGTAATCACTTTTAAAAATTTCTACAAAATATTTTCCCCAAATTAATAAACAACAACACTAAATAATTACTTGTAAGGTATATAAAACCTAATTCAACATTGTTTTCATTTTTAGGACCATCTTATGCTGAACGGCGAACTCGTCCACCGGATCCAACAACTTCTGCAGCAGTATCATCACCAGAACCACCATTATCACTCGGTATGTATTTTTTTTGTTATTTCATAAAGGGACAATGAAACAAGAAAATAACATTTGTTTTCTTGTGCTTATTTATTGTCCAAAAAATAACAATAAAAAATACAACAACCAAAAATTATGTAAAAACTAAAGATTAACAATGTGCATGCTATCTTGCATACTGTAATTTTTTTATCCGTTTAGCATTCCATGCAAAATGCATTTAAAACCAAAAATACATTTTTTGATTCACAAAACGAATTTTTGGCAAATCTAAGTATATTTTTCGGCCGTTGTTGTTAGTTGAATTTCTTTGATAGAGCTTTCACCAGCCCTGATAACCAAAAAACAATAATCACTTAAATTTTTCCTGTAAAATGTTTTTTTAAATTATGTCAGTTAAAACATGGAAGCTGATGGTTACAACTTTTAACGTAAGATCTTGTTTAAGTTGATTTTGTGATACTGCAGCTCAGAGTTCAAATGATATTCTTTTAACAATAATTGCTGATAAAATCGATGATGTTCTTTCTTCTTTTTTTTATTAACTGAAAACAACAAGGGAGGATGCTGGTAAATGAGAAAATGTTTGTGAAGGTTTTGTTGCATTGCTGCTCTTTGTTTGATACTGTAGCATTATGTTGAAAGGCCATCAACAAGTAGTAAATACTTTTGCATATATGCTAAAATGTATCTGCTTTACTTTTAATCCAAAAATACTGCACATTTTTCATCCCCGATAACTTCTACAATATTCTTAAATAAAATTAGCACTCTTGTTGCAGTAATGAGATATCAAAAGGAAACTTACTCAACTGTCTGGACATCACCCATGGTTTTGCATTTCTTCATGTGTGTCTATGGAAAATATGTTGATGTTGCAATTGAATTAAATTTTAATGGCTTTATTATTTCTCGATAATGTTGCTTTGCTGACAGTTTAACTTTGATAGTTGTTTGACAGATGAACGTTGTTACAGTAGTACAATATAATTTTATGTCGTCTGCTGATAATAGTGATTGTTGAAGTGTTTGAGTTTTATTTATAATTGAACGACGGATCCTAAAAGATTAAATAAAATAGTATCCTAGATTAGAGGATGTTAAAAAAAGCTTACTTACCTTATTTGACTAAACTATTGAACAACTGTGTTTCTTGTATATTCGTTTAAATGGATATTTTTCAAAGTTTTAGAAAAAACAAAAAGTAAACCATCAATTGAAGAAAATGCTGTTTTAATTTAAAAAAGAATATTTATTTTGCCATAAACAAATGAATTTTTTTTCAAATAGACCTCTTTTAATGAACACAAAAAAGTTGAAAGTAGTTACAGACAGAACGTATGCCTTGCGGATAGAGATCATTTGGCTTTATAAAAGAGTTATGTTTGAAGAGCAGATTCATGAACAAATGATACTCAATTTTTATTCAAATGGAGTTAATCCCTAAATGTATTACTGTAGGATTCCTTAATTCTCTTTACCGGTGTTGAAAAAATTTATTATTTGGACCTGTTAAAAAACAATGTACTAATTCTTTGGTGTTGAAAAACATTTCGCTAATCGTTTTCCCATTTGTTTCGATTAGATCTCCAATTACTAATCTAATAGAAACTCTATGCATCAGTTATTTTATTCAAATGAAGATTGAGGAACCAACAATCGTGTCACTGAAGTTTAATAATTTATTTTTAATTACGTTTTAAACAACGTTTTAATAGACGTATACATAAGAAGATGGATGCATCGTATACTATAGGATTTTTAATAAACAACATTTCTTATAGCACTTGTGAATTTCTCGACATCACTAAAAATTGTGCGTCTTAGTAATGGTTAAAGATATATATTTTTGAGGTGATATAGAATCAACAGAATCCAACATTTGTCATCAGTATCAGGAATTTTAGTTGTAATAAGTTTGATCTAAAATTCCATATCATCTAAAAAACGTGTCAATGCGTTGCTCCAAATGAAGGAATGTTGAATAAAAATATAATTTGTTTAAGTGGAATTTTACGATAATCAGTAAATGCTTAAAATTACTGTACTCTTTTTTCGTTCTACGTTATTACCAGTGTGTTACCGCAACACACTCAACCCACAACCGAAACTTTTAGCGGTAAAGCATCTTAATCACTTCGAAAGCTTGCCTCAGTGATAAATTGAAAATATCCGAAAAATTTAGTTTTCTACCAAAGAATAAAAAATAAAATTTATAATTTTAATACTTACTTTAGCATTAGAATACCATTTTTAAAAACCATCTTTTACATCAATTTTAAATATCACTCTTTTATGAGTATCGTCGACGTAAAGTATGTAATGTTGAAATAAATAGATTGAATTAAATAATATTTGTAGTGATAATAAACGTAGTATTTGATAACAAAATATGCACTGAATGAAGCTTGTTATGAGTAATAGTTGATGAATATTTAAGAATATGGATGATTTTGCAGTTGTTGAAAGAGTTCAAAATTGGAATTCACGATTATTAACAGAATATTTCATGTTTTTCATCATCATTAAGCATCTTTATTTACCGTATCGGCGAAAGTATATACGTTTTTCTAAAAATTATTTTTTTAATGCGTTCCATATTTTGTCAGCAATTTCAACGCCTAAAACGTTATTTGCAACATAACTTTATTCTTTCATTAATCTGATCTCAAATAGTAAGACTTGTTGATGAATTTTTTGAAGAAACTGAGATTATTTATTCCCTGTCATCAACAACAATTCGTTTCTTTCATCATCTCCATCTTCTAGTATATATTTTTATAAGGGCGATAAAAAGATAAAGGATGGTAAATCTTTCACTCCTCCACATTATATGCCTATTATTAAATAACTATAGAAAGTACAATACAATCATGAGTATTTGATTTTGTTTTCACCTTTGAACACAATATTCATTTATAAAATTTTATATCTGAATTTCAATGACTTGAAAAAAAAACATAATATATCTGTTACAATATTATCCTTAAAAATTTATAAAAAATATAAAAACAAAATGCAAAAAACAATATTACTAACTTATTCTTTTAGAAGTACAAATCTCGCATGAAACTTTGGTTAAGCTGATTGAAGATAGAATTAAATCAAATGGATGTGTACATGGTGTAAAATATTTTATTCTTTCTGTTGATTATTCTGAAAATTTTATTTTTGATATGTTACCTGATGATGTTCGACTGCTGCTCTTTACTTATCTTTCAAAAGATAGCAATGATGAAACTAATATTTTAATATTTGATATTGCTCAACAAAAATATGCAACATATTTTCGTCGAACTGGAAGAAAGAAAAAATTTATTACAGTTGTTAAAGATGCTGTAAAAAGAAAGTACAGTATTCCAAGTTTTAAAGAAGATAGAACTTGTGATGGAGAGCGAGAAAAAGTGTTTTATGGTAGTGATGAGAACAAGATGAATCTTGCTTCATTTTTGATTGCAGAAGAAGTTATTACGAATGGCTGGATTCTTCATTTTAATAAAAACTTCGCTACAACAGCAGCATCTCAAAATGATCGAGTTACTTGTCTTATTCAATCTATAAATGCCAGCGAAGTAAGTGTGCAAGATGCATTTGTCAAAAATTCTAACACTAGTTCCCCCAAAACCTTAGTTTAAAGTTAGACTTTTTCTAAATTTCTAATAAGCAATTAACAATAGCGTTTCATAACTTTCCAAAATTTCATCTAAATTTTAATCGGAAATTCCTTATAAGAAGCAACTTTTTTGTGTCTTTAAAAGCTCCCCGCCCGCTTTTTAAAAAGTTTATGAAAACTATAATCTTTAATTTTCCATATTTTTCGGTTTCTAACGAAAAGTTTAGCGAATATTTTTCATTGCAACAATTTCGGATAATCTTTTTTGATTCAAACATTGTATTCCAGCGCATCCGCTTACTAAACCCGTCACTTCTGTATTCTGAATTTTAACCTCTATTTAATTTGCTGCAAAAACCAAATTTATTTATTTGTGACATTTCAATCTAATAACGGTTAATTTCAACTTACAGTATGTATTTTAAAAGCAAAAATTTTTAACTTAACAACATTTTTCGGAAAACTGAACTCATTTTAATTAAGGGTTATCAATTCCTGGCATAAAATCTTATCACCCTTTCATTTATTTTTTAATACGTAAATGATGATGAAACAAAAGCAGCATTTTTGTTTAAAACATTTTGGTATTAAATTTATTTGTACATTTTTAGCTTTCAAATGAAAATGATCAAGATTTCTCTATGTCCTGCAACCTATTATCAGTTAGAGTAAGTTATGGTCTTTTTTGTCGGGTGTGTGGATAAAATGACATTTTTTTGAAATTTAAAAACATTTTTGCTATATGAATACAGTATCCCAGTGTAAAGTCATATGATAATTGCATTGTATTGTTTTTAGGAAAGCTCAAATGGTCCACATGATTCAACAAATAATCTGATTGATAATGGCTTTGATGATATACATTCACCACTTCCACAAGTAAGTTTAGATTTTCATATGAGGTTTTGTCCTTATTAGGACTTAAGCCTCTCAGTCAGCTTTAATCTTGACTTCTTGTTTGGCGCGCATTCAACTGCTCTGTTGTAACATTTTGAAAATATTGGCATGTACTCATTCAGTTCAGTTAAATTACTGTACTTTTCTTAATATACTAAAATTTAACAAATTTTTTAGCATGATTTATCACATCGAAGTCAACAACCTGAATCTTCTTTTATTGTTTCATATGAACCTTCAATTGATGTATTGAATACTGGCAATAATGAACCATCTTCTATTGTGCCACAGGTTATTGTAAAAAATCCTTATTTTTTAATTTATCGATGAAAACTTTTAGAATCGACAACCACTGGTATCTTACAGTTTGAGTTCAACTGCTTCAAGTTGTGATCCTGAAATTTATCCATCTGTAAGTTTTTGAATATGTTTACTAGTAGATCGGGGGAACCAATGAAGGCAAATATTTGTATACTCAATTCTTGCAAAAGATCGGGACAAAAATGGCGAAGATCGGGCAAATTCCGCTTTTGTTTATGAATTTTGTGAACAGCATAATTTCAAAAAAGGAAAACTTATTATTAAAAAACATAAAAGGCAGAGGGGATAATTTTGGATCACATTGCTCTGCTCTCCTGCGATTTTGTACGAAGAAAATCATAATGTTGGATTGCTCCAATCCAAATAGATTGTCTCATAAATGGGTTCGATGTGGTTAGGTTGCTTTAATTGAGTTTGTTTTTGTAGCTTTTCCTAAAAGTGGAAAACAGTTTAATCAATATTTTAAAATAATTTAAATTCATAGTCTTCAACTTTTGCCGCTTTATTTTTTGTGTTGACAAAAAAAAATATTTAGCACTGTAGTTTGAACATAATAGCTATTATAATAAAACGGGTTCTTTATTTCTAAGCGGAAAAGAAAAATAAATGCTTTTGAATTATAAAATTTAATCAATTTTTTAGATTGATACTGCAATAAAAGAAGTCCAAGAAAAAATTGATGAATTTAAAGAAAGAACTTGGCTATCGATTGAACCAGATGAAATTCGTCAAACTTTGGATGAACTTTTAACAAAACTTGAACGACTTCCTGCTCAATATCGATCCTATGATTCTTACGAATGTTCTCGAAAAATGCTAGAAAACTATTTAAAAATGGATTCATTAGTTGTTGAATTGAAATCTGAAGCGCTGAAAGAACGTCACTGGAAGCAATTGATGAAAGAACTTCATGTTAATTGGAATATTTCTGATCTTCAACTTGGCCAAGTATGGGATGCTGATTTACTTCGACATGAAAATGGTATTAAACAGGTTTTACTTGTTGCTCAAGGAGAATTGGCTTTGGAAGAATTTTTGAAGCAAGTACATGAATATTGGCAGAATTTCAAAGTTGATTTGGTTAATTATCAAAATAAGACTTGGCTTATACGTGGATGGGATGATTTGTTTAATAAGTTAAAAGAACATAAGAATAGTTTATCGGCAATGAAGCTTTCACCCTACTACAATCAAATTGAAGATAATGCAATGGCATGGGAAGATCGACTAAATACAATTAATGCTCTTTTTGATGTTTGGATTGATGTTCAACGTAGTTGGGTTTTCCTCGGCGATCTTTTCTCTGGATCAGCTGATATTGCAACGCTTTTACCAACTGAAAGTAATAGATTTGTTTCTGCTTCTACTGAATTTTTGGCTTTGATGAGAAAAGTTGCTGAAGATCCACGTATTCTTGAAGTTGTTCATATAACTGATGCTCAATCTATTCTTGAAGGACTTGTTAAAATGCTGTCTATAATTCAAAAAGCTCTTGGTGATTACCTTGAAAGAGAACGTTCATCTTTTCCACGTTTCTATTTTGTTGGTGATGAAGATTTGCTAGAAATTATGGGCAATTCAGAAGATATTTTCCGAATTACGAAACATTTAAAGAAGATGTTTGCTGGAATTATGGCAATTGAATACAATGAAGAAGCAAAGCTTATTACTGGAATGGTATCTCGTGAAGGAGAACATGTTGAACTTTTTACTCCTGTTGATCTCAATAAGACTCCTCGTGTAAATGACTGGCTTCGAGAACTTGAAAATGAAATGCGTGAAACTTTGGCAAAGTTACTTGCAAAATCTCTTGAACAATTTGCTAAATATGATTTCAACACCATGGATATGGATTCATATATGGAATGGTTGGATGCTTATCCCGTAAGTTTTTATCTTTACGTTAAATAAAATTGGTAATTGTTGGATCCATTACCGTAACCCTCACGTCACCTGCTGGTATTGACAGGAGATTGACATAAAACTTGCAGTCTTTGCTGGATTTTGCCTTGCACAATCAAGCAATAGTAAAAGAAAAAATTCTGTTTTTAATTAAATCCCTTTTTTTTATCAGCTTGTAACGTGTTGGTTACGGTAGCATTTCGAATCGTTACCAATGTTTCTTGTTCTATCATTTTAAATTAATAAAATATATAAAAATTGATTTAGGCACAAATTATTGGTCTTACTGTTGATATTTGGTGGTCTGAATCCGTGGAAAAGCATCTTGCTGAATCACAACGTGTTGATGATGTCTTGACAAGTGTGGAAAAAACATTGAAGCTACTTTCGGACAGTGTTTTACGTGATCAATCCTCAATCAGACGAAAAAAGATTGAACTACTTGTATGTTTTTTTTGTTATTAAATACACTTTGCTTGTTCATAAATAAGGATTTTAGATTAGTGGATTGGTTCATAAACGTGATATTACTCGGGAACTT
>JAMRYA010000159.1:0-23987 GCA_024447215.1 Panagrolaimus sp. LJ2400
GTTGGGCTAAAATTGAATTTAATTTGATGTGAACGGATGTCTAAACATGTCAGATCGCTGTTAAACATAGGTTTATCACCTTTATTTTTGGATATTCTGGATATATTTTGAAGGCAACTTTTTTGTAATTTTCTAAAATATTCAAGTCAAAATGTCTATGAGATCCAATAATAGTTGGGCTAAAATTGAATTTAATTTGTAGTGAAACAGATGTCTAAACATGTCAGATCGCTGTTAAACATAGGTTTATCACCTTTATTTATGGATATTCTCGATATATTTTGAAGGCAACTTTTTTGTAGATTTCTAAAATATTCAAGTAAAAATGTCTATGAGATCCAATAGTAGTGGGGCTAAAATTGAATTTAATTTGAGTGAACAGATGTCTTAAACATGTCAGATCGCTGTTAAACATAGGTTTATCACCTTTATTTTTGGATACTTTCGATATATTTTGAAGGCAACTTTTTTGTAATTTTCTAAAATATTCAAGTCAAAATGTCTATGAGATCCAATAATAGTTGGGCTAAAATTGAATTTAATTTGAGTGAACGGATGTCTAAACATGTCAGATCGCTGTTAAACATAGGTTTATCACCTTTATTTTTGGATATTCTGGATTATATTTTGAAGGCAACTTTTTTGTAATTTTCTGAAATATTCAAGTCAAAATGTCTATGAGATCCAATAATAGTTGGGCTAAAATTGAATTTATTTTGAGTGAACGGATGTCTAAACATGTCAGATCGCTGTTAAACATAGGTTTATCACCTTTATTTTTGCGATATTCTCGAATATATTTTGAAGGCAACTTTTTTGTAGATTTCTAAAATATTCAAGTAAAAATGTCTATGAGATCCAATAGTAGTGGGGCTAAAATTGAATTTAATTTGAGTGAACAGATGTCTAAACATGTCAGATCGCTATTAAACATAGGTTTATCACCTTTATTTTTGGATACTTTCGATATATTTTGAAGGCAACTTTTTTGTAATTTTCTAAAATATTCAAGTCAAAATGGCTATGAGATCCAATAATAGTTGGGCTAAAATTGAATTTAATTTGAGTGAACGGATGTCTAAACATGTCAGATCGCTGTTAAACATAGGTTTATCACCTTTATTTTTGGATATTCTCGATATATTTTGAAGGCAACTTTTTAGTAATTTTCTAAAATATTCAAGTCAAAATGTCTATGAGATCCAATAATAGTTGGGCTAAAATTGAATTTAATTTGAGTGAACAGATGTCTAAACATGTCAGATCGCTGTTAAACATAGGGTTTATCACCTTTATTTATGGATATTCTCGATATATTTTGAAGGCAACTTTTTTGTAGATTTCTAAAATATTCAAGTAAAAATGTCTATGAGATCCAATAGTAGTGGGGCTAAAATTGAATTTAATTTGAGTGAACAGATGTCTAAACATGTCAGATCGCTATTAAACATAGGTTTATCACCTTTATTTTTGGATACTTTCGATATATTTTGAAGGCAACTTTTTTGTAGTTTTCTGAAATATTCAAGTCAAAATGTCTATGAGATCCAATAATAGTTGGGCTAAAATTGAATTTAATTTGAGTGAACGGATGTCTAAACATGTCAGATCGCTGTTAAACATAGGTTTATCACCTTTATTTTTGGATATTCTGGATATATTTTGAAGGCAACTTTTTTGTAATTTTCTAAAATATTCAAGTCAAAATGTCTATGAGATCCAATAATAGTTGGGCTAAAATTGAATTTAATTTGAGTGAACAGATGTCTAAACATGTCAGATCGCTGTTAAACATAGGTTATCACCTTTATTTATGGATATTCTCGATATATTTTGAAGGCAACTTTTTTGTAGATTTCTAAAATATTCAAGTAAAAATGTCTATGAGATCCAATAGTAGTGGGGCTAAAATTGAATTTAATTTGAGTGAACAGATGTCTAAACATGTCAGATCGCTGTTAAACATAGGTTTATCACCTTTATTTTTGGATACTTTCGATATATTTTGAAGGCAACTTTTTTGTAATTTTCTAAAATATTCAAGTCAAAATGTCTATGAGATCCAATAGTAGTGGGGCTAAAATTGAATTTAATTTGAGTGAACAGATGTCTAAACATGTCAGATCGCTATTAAACATAGGTTTATCACCTTTATTTTTGGATACTTTCGATATATTTGAAGGCAAACTTTTTTGTAGTTTTCTGAAATATTCAAGTCAAAATGTCTATGAGATCCAATAATAGTTGGGCTAAAATTGAATTTAATTTGAGTGAACGGATGTCTAAACATGTCAGATCGCTGTTAAACATAGGTTTATCACCTTTATTTTTGGGATATTCTCGATATATTTTGAAGGCAACTTTTTTTGTAGATTTCTAAAATATTCAAGTAAAAATGTCTATGAGATCCAATAGTAGTGGGGCTAAAATTGAATTTAATTTGAGTGAACAGATGTCTAAACATGTCAGATCGCTATTAAACATAGGTTTATCACCTTTATTTTTGGATACTTTCGATATATTTTGAAGGCAACTTTTTTTGTAATTTTCTAAAATATTCAAGTCAAAATGGCTATGAGATCCAATAATAGTTGGGCTAAAATTGAATTTAATTTGATGTGAACGGATGTCTAAACATGTCAGATCGCTGTTAAACATCGGTTTATCACCTT
The DNA here is from genome assembly GCA_024447215.1 of Panagrolaimus sp. LJ2400. Classification (NCBI taxonomy): domain Eukaryota; kingdom Metazoa; phylum Nematoda; class Chromadorea; order Rhabditida; family Panagrolaimidae; genus Panagrolaimus; species Panagrolaimus sp. LJ2400. Next base: position 2,673 of record JAMRYA010000159.1, read on the forward strand.
TATTTTTGGATATTCTGGATATATTTTGAAGGCAACTTTTTTGTAATTTTCTGAAATATTCAAGTCAAAATGTCTATGAGATCCTATAATAGTTGGGCTAAAAATTGAATTTAATTTGAGTGAACGGATGTCTAAACATGTCAGATCGCTGTTTAAACATAGGTTTATCACCTTTATTTTTGGATATTCTCGATATATTTTGAAGGCAACTTTTTTGTAATTTTCTAAAATATTCAAGTCAAAATGTCTATGAGATCCAATAATAGTTGGGCTAAAATTGAATTTAATTTGAGTGAACAGATGTCTAAACATGTCAGATCGCTGTTAAACATAGGTTTATCACTATTCATTTCATGTATTTTTCGATATATTTTGAAGGCAACTTTTTTGTAATTTTCTGAAATATTCAAGTCAAAATGTCTATGAGATCCAATAATAGTTGGGCTAAAATTGAATTTATTTTGAGTGAACAGATGTCTAAACATGTCAGATCGCTGTTAAACATAGGTTTATCACCTTTTATTTTTGGATATTTCTCGATATATTTTGAAGGCAACTTTTTTGTAATTTTCTAAAATATTCAAGTCAAAATGTCTATGAGATCCAATAATAGTTGGGCTAAAATTGAATTTAATTTGAGTGAACAGATGTCTAAACATGTCAGATCGCTGTTAAACATAGGTTTATCACCTTTATTTATGGATATTCTCGATATATTTTGAAAGGCAACTTTTTTGTAGATTTCTAAAATATTCAAGTAAAAATGTCTATGAGATCCAATAGTAGTGGGGCTAAAATTGAATTTAATTTGAGTGAACAGATGTCTAAACATGTCAGATCGCTATTAAACATAGGTTTATCACCTTTATTTTTGGATATTCTGGATATATTTTGAAGGCAACTTTTTTGTAGTTTTCTGAAATATTCAAGTCAAAATGTCTATGAGATCCAATAATAGTTGGGCTAAATTGAATTTAATTTGAGTGAACAGATGTCTAAACATGTCAGATCGCTATTAAACATAGGTTTATCACCTTTATTTTTGGATATTCTGGATATATTTTGAAGGCAACTTTTTTGTAGTTTTCTGAAATATTCAAGTCAAAATGTCTATGAGATCCAATAATAGTTGGGCTAAAATTGAATTTAATTTGAGTGAACAGATGTCTAAACATGTCAGATCGCTATTAAACATAGGTTTATCACCTTTATTTTTGGATATTCTCGATATATTTTGAAGGCAACTTTTTTGTAGTTTTCTGAAATATTCAAGTCAAAATGTCTATGAGATCCAATAATAGTTGGGCTAAAATTGAATTTAATTTGAGTGAACGGATGTCTAAACATGTCAGATCGCTGTTAAACATAGGTTTATCACCTTTATTTTTGGATATTCTGGATATATTTTGAAGGCAACTTTTTTGTAATTTTCTAAAATATTCAAGTCAAAATGTCTATGAGATCCAATAATAGTTGGGCTAAAATTGAATTTAATTTGAGTGAACAGATGTCTAAACATGTCAGATCGCTGTTAAACATAGGTTTATCACCTTTATTTATGGATATTCTCGATATATTTTGAAGGCAACTTTTTTGTAGATTTCTAAAATATTCAAGTAAAAATGTCTATGAGATCCAATAGTAGTGGGGCTAAAATTGAATTTAATTTGAGTGAACAGATGTCTAAACATGTCAGATCGCTGTTAAACATAGGTTTATCACCTTTATTTTTGGATACTTTCGATATATTTTGAAGGCAACTTTTTTGTAATTTTCTAAAATATTCAAGTCAAAATGTCTATGAGATCCAATAATAGTTGGGCTAAAATTGAATTTAATTTGAGTGAACGGATGTCTAAACATGTCAGATCGCTGTTAAACATAGGTTTATCACCTTTATTTTTGGATATTCTGGATATATTTTGAAGGCAACTTTTTTGTAATTTTCTGAAATATTCAAGTCAAAATGTCTATGAGATCCAATAATAGTTGGGCTAAAATTGAATTTATTTTGAGTGAACGGATGTCTAAACATGTCAGATCGCTGTTAAACATAGGTTTATCACCTTTATTTTTGGATATTCTCGATATATTTTGAAGGCAACTTTTTTGTAGATTTCTAAAATATTCAAGTAAAAATGTCTATGAGATCCAATAGTAGTGGGGCTAAAATTGAATTTAATTTGAGTGAACAGATGTCTAAACATGTCAGATCGCTATTAAACATAGGTTTATCACCTTTATTTTTGGATACTTTCGATATATTTTGAAGGCAACTTTTTTGTAATTTTCTAAAATATTCAAGTCAAAATGGCTATGAGATCCAATAATAGTTGGGCTAAAATTGAATTTAATTTGAGTGAACGGATGTCTAAACATGTCAGATCGCTGTTAAACATAGGTTTATCACCTTTATTTTTGGATATTCTCGATATATTTTGAAGGCAACTTTTTTGTAATTTTCTAAAATATTCAAGTCAAAATGTCTATGAGATCCAATAATAGTTGGGCTAAAATTGAATTTAATTTGAGTGAACAGATGTCTAAACATGTCAGATCGCTGTTAAACATAGGTTTATCACCTTTATTTATGGATATTCTCGATATATTTTGAAGGCAACTTTTTTGTAGATTTCTAAAATATTCAAGTAAAAATGTCTATGAGATCCAATAGTAGTGGGGCTAAAATTGAATTTAATTTGAGTGAACAGATGTCTAAACATGTCAGATCGCTATTAAACATAGGTTTATCACCTTTATTTTTGGATACTTTCGATATATTTTGAAGGCAACTTTTTTGTAGTTTTCTGAAATATTCAAGTCAAAATGTCTATGAGATCCAATAATAGTTGGGCTAAAATTGAATTTAATTTGAGTGAACGGATGTCTAAACATGTCAGATCGCTGTTAAACATAGGTTTATCACCTTTATTTTTGGATATTCTGGATATATTTTGAAGGCAACTTTTTTGTAATTTTCTAAAATATTCAAGTCAAAATGTCTATGAGATCCAATAATAGTTGGGCTAAAATTGAATTTAATTTGAGTGAACAGATGTCTAAACATGTCAGATCGCTGTTAAACATAGGTTTATCACCTTTATTTATGGATATTCTCGATATATTTTGAAGGCAACTTTTTTGTAGATTTCTAAAATATTCAAGTAAAAATGTCTATGAGATCCAATAGTAGTGGGGCTAAAATTGAATTTAATTTGAGTGAACAGATGTCTAAACATGTCAGATCGCTGTTAAACATAGGTTTATCACCTTTATTTTTGGATACTTTCGATATATTTTGAAGGCAACTTTTTTGTAATTTTCTAAAATATTCAAGTCAAAATGTCTATGAGATCCAATAGTAGTGGGGCTAAAATTGAATTTAATTTGAGTGAACAGATGTCTAAACATGTCAGATCGCTATTAAACATAGGTTTATCACCTTTATTTTTGGATACTTTCGATATATTTTGAAGGCAACTTTTTTGTAGTTTTCTGAAATATTCAAGTCAAAATGTCTATGAGATCCAATAATAGTTGGGCTAAAATTGAATTTAATTTGAGTGAACGGATGTCTAAACATGTCAGATCGCTGTTAAACATAGGTTTATCACCTTTATTTTTGGATATTCTCGATATATTTTGAAGGCAACTTTTTTGTAGATTTCTAAAATATTCAAGTAAAAATGTCTATGAGATCCAATAGTAGTGGGGCTAAAATTGAATTTAATTTGAGTGAACAGATGTCTAAACATGTCAGATCGCTATTAAACATAGGTTTATCACCTTTATTTTTGGATACTTTCGATATATTTTGAAGGCAACTTTTTTGTAATTTTCTAAAATATTCAAGTCAAAATGGCTATGAGATCCAATAATAGTTGGGCTAAAATTGAATTTAATTTGAGTGAACGGATGTCTAAACATGTCAGATCGCTGTTAAACATCGGTTTATCACCTTTATTTTTGGATATTCTGGATATATTTTGAAGGCAACTTTTTTGTAATTTTCTGAAATATTCAAGTCAAAATGTCTATGAGATCCAATAATAGTTGGGCTAAAATTGAATTTAATTTGAGTGAACGGATGTCTAAACATGTCAGATCGCTGTTAAACATAGGTTTATCACCTTTATTTTTGGATATTCTCGATATATTTTGAAGGCAACTTTTTTGTAATTTTCTAAAATATTCAAGTCAAAATGTCTATGAGATCCAATAATAGTTGGGCTAAAATTGAATTTAATTTGAGTGAACAGATGTCTAAACATGTCAGATCGCTGTTAAACATAGGTTTATCACTATTCATTTCATGTATTTTCGATATATTTTGAAGGCAACTTTTTTGTAATTTTCTGAAATATTCAAGTCAAAATGTCTATGAGATCCAATAATAGTTGGGCTAAAATTGAATTTAATTTGAGTGAACAGATGTCTAAACATGTCAGATCGCTGTTAAACATAGGTTTATCACCTTTATTTTTGGATATTCTCGATATATTTTGAAGGCAACTTTTTTGTAATTTTCTAAAATATTCAAGTCAAAATGTCTATGAGATCCAATAATAGTTGGGCTAAAATTGAATTTAATTTGAGTGAACAGATGTCTAAACATGTCAGATCGCTGTTAAACATAGGTTTATCACCTTTATTTATGGATATTCTCGATATATTTTGAAGGCAACTTTTTTGTAGATTTCTAAAATATTCAAGTAAAAATGTCTATGAGATCCAATAGTAGTGGGGCTAAAATTGGATTTAATTTGAGTGAACAGATGTCTAAACATGTCAGATCGCTGTTAAACATATGTTTATCACCTTTATTTATGGATATTCTCGATATATTTTGAAGGCAACTTTTTTGTAGTTTTCTAAAATATTCAAGTCAAAATGTCTATGAGATTTAATAATAGTGGGGCTAAAATTGGATTTAATTTGAGTGAACAGATGTCTAAACATGTCAGATCGCTGTTAAACATATGTTTATCACCTTTATTTATGGATATTCTCGATATATTTTGAAGGCAACTTTTTTGTAGTTTTCTAAAATATTCAAGTCAAAATGTCTATGAGATCCAATAATAGTGGGGCTAAAATTGAATTTAATTTGAGTGAACAGATGTCTAAACATGTCAGATCGCTGTTAAACATAGGTTTATCACCTTTATTTTTGGATATTTTCGATATATTTTGAAGGCAACTTTTTTTGCAGTTTTCTAAAATATTCAAGTCAAAATGTCTATGAGATTTAATAATAGTGGGGCTAAAATTGAATTTAATTTGAGTGAACAGATGTCTAAACATGTCAGATCGCTGTTAAACATAGGTTTATCACCTTTATTTTTGGATATTTTCGATATATTTTGAAGGCAACTTTTTTGTAATTTTCTGAAATATTCAAGTCAAAATGTCTATGAGATCCAATAATAGTTGGGCTAAAATTGAATTTAATTTGAGTGAACAGATGTCTAAACATGTCAGATCGCTGTTAAACATAGGTTTATCACTATTCATTTCATGTATTTTCGATATATTTTGAAGGCAACTTTTTTGTAGATTTCTAAAATATTCAAGTCAAAATGTCTATGAGATCCAATAATAGTTGTGTGGGAGAGGGAGGGGTAGGCAAAATGGAATATTTGTAAGAAACTGGAGGCAGTAATAATTTTATTATACACAATAATAAAATATAAAATACAAGGTAATAAATAAATAAATACAATACAAGGCAAGGCAAATATACACAAGACGAGATAAGGCCCAATATGTCCAGTGACAGTTATGGGTTGTCTTTCCCTAATCGCTGACTGCTTCCCTTTCTTCGGCTGCTGCTACCTTCTAGTTGGCAATACAAGACGACTGCCTTATTTGGCTGCAATGGGCTGCTTTTATATGGGTCCATTTGACCTGGTTGATCTTCAAGAGGTTTTGCTGGAACTTTCTTGTGAGAAAATGAATATGCAGGAAATTCGCTGCAGGATTTCCTGACACTCCGGCCACACGAGAAGAGGGGAAGACAATGGGAAGTGATTCGACGATACTTCATAAGAACAGTTTTTATTGGATGTTTGAAGAGGAGATGAAAGATTATTGCATCAACATGTGGTTTTGAAAGTTTGCTGCCACGCGGGACTTGATTAAGAAGTTGTAATTGAGATGCATATCTTGGAAGTTCTTGAATTTTTGATAATGTTTCTTTTAACTTACATCTGGATTTTTTATTCATGATTTGCCGAAAAAACTGACGGGAATTGCAGATGAAATTTTTAGCAGGTGTTGAAGTTGACTGGCTATTTGGAAGCCATCCTCCCCCTGGCGGAAGAGAAGAGGAATTTACATGTTGTTGATCAAAATCAGATGAAAAAATTGGATCACATTCAGTATCTTTGCAATAAACAACTTCATTTAATTCTCGAATTTTTGCAGGAACAGATGGCAATATCGTTTGAGGAATATGAAGGGGTAAAGCATTTGGTGTTGAAGCATTGATGGGAGAATACGCAGATGGATCTTTGACGGCAAAAACACACTGATCAGCATCAAAATAACAAGTAACTTCAAGCGCTTCATAATTCGGTAATTCAAAATTTTTAATATTAGCTCTAGCATTTTCAACCGATTCTGCAAGTTCAGTAACAAAATTAAGAGGTGTTGTAGAAGCAGAAATAGATGATGCAGGCACCGTTGAGGCATTTAATTCCCATAACCATGAAAATACGGAAAAAACAAGTTCATTTAAGTGATCAACAACATTTTTCAAATCAGTAAATAACTGTTCATAGCATTTTTCACTTGAGAAGGACATATAACTTTCGTAATGTTGGTAATAAAGACTGTCATCAACATCTTTTATTTGAGCTGCATAGTTATGCCACTGATTAAAAATTAATAGGAAGTTTTCCAAATCATTTTTCAGATTTAATTCATGTTGGCGATAACTAGTAATTTGACGAAAAGCATCATCACGACAGGAAATAATTGGAAATTTTTCAAGAAGTACCGCTTCAATATTGTTGTGAAGGCAGTACAAAGCAGATTTTGCTTCAGCATCCATTTTTCTAACACAATAAAAATGGCAAAAAACAAATAACAGGCACAATTTTGATTCTTAACAAATATCCAATCGCATTGGTCGATGCACCATGTGGGAGAGGGAGGGGTAGGCAAAATGGAATATTTGTAAGAAACTGGAGGCAGTAATATTTTTATTATACACAATAATAAAATATAAAATACAAGGTAATAAATAAATAAATACAATACAAGGCAAGGCAAATATACACAAGACGAGATAAGGCCCAATATGTCCAGTGACAGTTATGGGTTGTCTTTCCCTAATCGCTGACTGCTTCCCTTTCTTCGGCTGCTGCTACCTTCTAGTTGGCAATACAAGACGACTGCCTTATTTGGCTGCAATGGGCTGCTTTTATATGGGTCCATTTGACCTGGTTGATCTTCAAGAGGTTTTGCTGGAACTTTCTTGTGAGAAAATGAATATGCAGGAAATTCGCTGCAGGATTTCCTGACAAGTTGGGCTAAAATTGAATTTAATTTGAGTGAACGGATGTCTAAACATGTCAGATCGCTGTTAAACATAGGTTTATCACCTTTATTTATGGATATTCTCGATATATTTTGAAGGCAACTTTTTTGTAGATTTCTAAAATATTCAAGTCAAAATGTCTATGAGATCCAATAGTAGTGGGGCTAAAATTGAATTTAATTTGAGTGAACAGATGTCTAAACATGTCAGATCGCTGTTAAACATAGGTTTATCACTATTCATTTAATGTATTTTCGATAAATTTTGAAGGCAACTTTTTTGTAGATTTCTAAAATATTCAAGTCAAAATGTCTATGAGATCCAATAATAGTTGGGCTAAAATTGAATTTAATTTGAGTGAACAGATGTCTAAACATGTCAGATCGCTGTTAAACATAGGTTTATCACCTTTATTTATGGATATTCTCGATATATTTTGAAGGCAACTTTTTTGTAGATTTCTAAAATATTCAAGTCAAAATGTCTATGAGATTTAATAATAGTGGGGCTAAAATTGAATTTAATTTGAGTGAACAGATGTCTAAACATGTCAGATCGCTGTTAAACATAGGTTTATCACCTTTATTTATGGATATTCTCGATATATTTTGAAGGCAACTTTTTTGTAGATTTCTAAAATATTCAAGTCAAAATGTCTATGAGATCCAATAATAGTTGGGCTAAAATTGAATTTAATTTGAGTGAACAGATGTCTAAAAGTAGTAATCCATAAGATTTAAAGTCGTTTTCGCCAAATGGGCGGAGCATAGCGGAGCGCATGCGAAAAGCTAGTACTGTAGCGGGGATACTGTAGTTGGATACTGTAGCCTTCAGATTTTTAGGATTCTCATTTTTAGGATTTTGGGTTACTGTATTTGCGGGAAATAAATGTTTTGAAATGAATCTGTTGTAATTAATACCTCTCACCTTCGATGTCCGATCGCAAACGATTAATCGGTCTCCTCCGAGTCATCGCTAATTACCCTTCCTTCTCTCTCTCTCACCTTCCATCACCTTTCTTTTCTGCGGGACAGCAATTATCCTTTTTCTGTGGGATAAAAATGTGGACCAATCTAACGGTGTCTTTGGCAATACAACCCCGAGAGTCGTCTCTTGTCGGACTAATTAACTTTGATTTTTTTACAACAAAGAGTTTGTCAACGCTTTTTTAGTGACTTTGATGGCTCTTTCATGACGTCAGCGGCGTCTCCTTTTTTGGACTCATTTTTTAAGTGACCACGATGGGATGCCATCGCAAACTGTCCATTTTTCTCCGAGATTTTCTAAAAAGATAATTGCTGGCAAACCCAGGAAAAGAAAAAATTTTTTTCAAAAAATCGAGGAAGGAAAGAAAATGCTGCTGTCAAATACAAGGCAATCGAGCTGGCAAATCGACAGAGAGAGAAAAAAATGTTGCCGTCAAAATCGAGGGAGAGAAGATTTGTTTTTTTGCTGTCAATTATTTTTTTGTGTTATGCAAATTTGTTTATTTTTTTGGGTTTTTTATTTTTCGAGATTCCTTTTACAATTGATCAAGGGAATATTTTTGTTGTTTTATCGAACACAGTTTTATTTGTGGGGGGTTTTTTTATTTTTCGAGAACTACAATACAATTAAAAAAAATTACATTACAATAAAAAAGGGTGAGATAATAATATTACAATAAAAAGGGTACAAATTAAATGTTACTAATTAAAATGTTACAATTAAAAGTTAAAAAAGAGGATATTATAATTTAAAAAAAGATTATACATCTATAAATTTCCATTTGCCAAGTGTACGTGTTGGTTTTTGGGTTTGAAATATTGCAATTAACGCTTATGATTAACAAATGCAAGAGCAAAATGACCGTGAGCATTATCACATGCAATTGGATTTCCAAAAAAGTCTGTAAATTCGAGCGATATTGTGTCAATTCTTGTCGTTTCTAGTTTAAACCACATTGGTAAGCTAAAGTAACTTTGAATGACTTTTTCTTTGTCATTAATAGGAATTGTTCCAATCTCTGCGTCTTTTTCATCAGTAAGCGGACGCAGAATATTTTTAACGGATATGCAAATATGACTTGCAGAAGTTTTGAATGACGGACTATCAAGTGCAGTTGTATCATTCATTAAAAGATAATTTCGAGTAAAACCCAAAGCTTTAGCAAAACCATCACTTAACTGAATTGCACTGACATATTTTGGATCAAACTTAACTACATATTTTTGTAAGAGGTTTCTTGTAAATTTAATTGATTCGAAGCCAGTTTTAGTGAAAGGATCAGCATATGGATCGACAAAAATATCAGGTATTTGTTCTTCAACGGGTTCAGGTGTAACTATAGGTGACTCTGTTGGTAAAATTGGTTGGATTGTTTCCTCTGATTCTTCCATTGGAGTTGGTAAAGTTATTGTTTCCATTATGGGTGCACTTGTTGGTTCAGCTGGTGGAGGCACAGTTGTTGTGTCTGCAGTTGGAACTACATCCTTGTCTCTTTCATCGTCAATAATAATTACTTGATTTTCCCCATCAGTAGGTACAGGGATGTTAATATCTAACTCTTCGTCGTCGGTTTCGTCGTTTGGAAACTGCGGATGGGGAATATCGCCTTTGGTTTCTTCTGTTGTTTCAGATTTTGGTGAAGAGGGAAACTGCGGATGTTCAATTTCTTCTGTTTTTCCTTCTTCTGTTTTTTCAGGTTCAGGTGAAGACGGAAATTGAGGGTGTTCGACTTCGATCTTATCGTCTGTTGCTTCCTCGTCATCTGACTCAGAATCCCAAACAAACGCTGAAGCTGGAGGTAATTTCGGTGTATGTCCTTCAACAATATGTTCAGCACTAACAGGTGGATTTCTAACTTTTTCTTTGTCTTCAATATTAGGTTTATCCCAGTGATGGATATAATCCGTATTTGCTTCTATTTGTTCTTTGTGAGCTTTTGGTGGTTGTGTAACAAGATCCGGAGCATTCCAAGATTGAGTTTGAACTTGCTCAGTTTTTGTTTTTTTATTCCATGGAGGAACAAAATCGCCTTTATCTTTTTGAACATATTGTGCGTTTGTTTCTATTTGTTCTCGAACCGATTTCCCTGATTCAGGTTCAGCTGCTTTTGGGGGTTCTGTTGTTGGAATAACTGGTGGTTGAGTGGGAGCTATTGCATCACTTTTAACTTCTTTAGTTTTCGCTTCAGGACCACTCTTTGCTTTTTCAGTCAATGTGTTATCAGTAGCAGGTAAATTCTTATCAGTTGTAATTAAATCCTTATCAGTTATGGACAATTTCTTATCAGTAACTGATTGTTGCTTATCAGTTGGTTTAATACCCTTGTCACTTGATGATTTATCGATTTTTTCTTTTGTTTTCTTTTTTGCTTCATCAGTTTCCATTTCATCATCGTCTTCTTCTTCGTAAATAATGACTTGATCTTGTACTTCGTCATCATCGTCGTCATCACCAATTCCAATAACTGCTCGTTTTTGACGTTTTTCTGGAAACATTTCTTCCAAAACTTTATCAATTTGAGCAACAGAATGATAATATCCTGGTTTAACAAGAGACTTTTTCCCATTTTGATAAATAATTGTCATATCTTCGTTAGCTAAAGACCATTTTTGCTCGAGGCTAAACTCTTTTAACCCACAATACCACTGATTTCCAGGCAGTTCAAATGGTGAATCTAATCGCAAATCGAGCTTATTACCGCGATTAAGTGTAAACTTTTTACAGATATACTCCATTTTTATCAGAGCAAAAGATTTTTTCGTACTGTTCAGTAGAAAGATTTTTGTAAATGAATAAAAATTTTCAGAAAATTTCCTTATTTATACATTTTTTTCCGACACATGCGCAGAATTTTTGATTATTTTTTTGAAAAAACTCAATTTCCTTTGATCTTGCCGACAAAATTGTTACATTTTTTTAGTTTTTCACGTGATTTTTTATAAAATTTTTGACAAAATATTGTTTTTTGGTGTCAAATTACAGAAATTTCTTTATTTTTTATGAAAACTTTTACATTTTTTGCATTTTCCTTTGATCTTGCCGATAAAATTTTGTTATTTTTTGTAAAATTTTCTTTTTTTTCCTTTGATCTTTGCCGACAAATCGTGTGCGTGTGTGCACTTCGTGTATGCTCTCTTCACGTGTTCATTTTTTTCGCGTGTGTGTAATTTGATCTCACCGACAAATCACGTGACTTTTCTAGAAAATATTTTTTGAAAAAGTATAAATAGAGCTGAAAATGTGAAATGCGTCAGTCTTACATTCTTGACACCCTACTGGTAAGTACGATTTTTCTTTCGCTCTGATAAGAAATCATGTCGCATGATAACGAAAGTTTTGATGAACAAATTCCGAATATCTTGGATCTTTTTTCTTCTAAACCAGTAAATGTTGCATTTTCCCAAACAAATATCATTGAGTATAATCCTGTTAACGCAATTGGAACTTGGCCTGCGAAATTTATAATTAATACAGGTCAATCATATCTTAATCTTGCACAGTGTTACTTACAATCCACTTTTGCACTCTTTAAAAAACAAGTCACAAAAGATGCTGATGGAAAAGAAGTAACAAAGCTTCTCCCTGTAACAAAGGACGACAAAGTAAGTTTCATCAATGGATTTGGCGCAACAGCAATCAAAAACTTGAAAGTTTTATTCAGTGGACGTCAAGTTTACAATTCAAACGATCTTTATGCTTACAACGCATATTTTCGTCGTCGATTAGGGATTGATACTGTCAGAAACGAAGAAGATTTGCAACTTGCTGGTTACTTTGAAGATGACGATGACAGTCAAATTTCCGGTACAGGATTTGAAAAAAGGCGTAAATTTTTTGAAACAGGTGGTCAATTTAACGCAATTGCTCAACTTGACGCTGATATTTTTCACCAAAAAAAGCTTTTACTCAATAATATTAACGTTGAAATTGAAGTTACACCTCAGAATATGGATTTTAACTTGATTGTTCAAGATGGCAACACCTATCTTGCGAATATAACAGGATACAAGCTTTATGTAAAACAGCACATACTTTTACCAACATTTGATGCAACAATCAATACAAGATTAATGAATGGGGAAACTGTAAAATATCCTTACACAAGAAATTTGATTAATAGTTTTTTTATTGGCCCTGGAAGACACGATTACACACAAACCTTGTTTACTGATTATACCCCAAAACGTGTTTTTGTTGCACTTGTTGATGCAAATGCCTTCAAGGGAAACAAAGTTGCTTCACCATTCGGATTTAACAAATTTAATTTGGACAGAATTCATATGAGTGTTAACAATAATATCGTTCCAACTTATCCATATGACTTGGGGAGAAAGGAATATGCACGTGCATTTAAAGATCTCATTGATAATACGGAAAACACAGGATTAACTTATCAAAAATATCTCACTCATTCATGTATTTTTGCGTTCGATTTCCACCATTATTATAACGAGCAATACGTTGATCCTCAAGAACAGGGAACAACATCTCTCTCAATTAAATTTTCGTCACCTGTACCAGCAAACGGAATCCAAGCAATCGTTTATTCGGAATTTGATTCAATTCTTTTCTTAGATTTTGCTCGAAATGTTTCGACCGCAATCCCAGTTTAAGGTCAATTTTTATAAAGTTTAAAGTAATAAATACACAAATTTTTTAGAATAATGAATAATAAATTAATTTTAGTCCCGTTCGATCGCTATAGAATTATGCAAGAAAAATTAAAAAATTTTGGAGGAAATGAAGTTAAAGAACTGAAAAAAGATATCGATGCTAGCTTAAAAAATCAAGAAATGCAGGAATTAATCTCTCGAAAGCAAGAATACAAAGAAGTAAAAGAAGAAATTCCTAAAACTTTGGATAAAAAATTCCCTCAAGAAGCAGTTTCTTTAGTTCCTCCACCACAAAATAAAAGAAAACGAGCAACCCCTGTCAAAAAACAACCTAAAAAACCAAAAAAAGTAGCAAAAACAGTTTCAAAAAAGGCTGAAACACAGAAAAAATTAGCAATATGGATAGCAAGAAATGCACCCAGACTATCAACCTTTCAAACCCAAAAACCAACACGTACACTTGGCAAATGGAAATTTATAGATGTATAATCTTTTTTTAAATTATAATATCCTCTTTTTTAACTTTTAATTGTAACATTTTAATTAGTAACATTTAATTTGTACCCTTTTTATTGTAATATTATTATCTCACCCTTTTTTATTGTAATGTAATTTTTTTTAATTGTATTGTAGTTCTCGAAAAATAAAAAAACCCCCCACAAATAAAACTGTGTTCGATAAAACAACAAAAATATTCCCTTGATCAATTGTAAAAGGAATCTCGAAAAATAAAAAACCCAAAAAAATAAACAAATTTGCATAACACAAAAAAATAATTGACAGCAAAAAAACAAATCTTCTCTCCCTCGATTTTGACGGCAACATTTTTTTCTCTCTCTGTCGATTTGCCAGCTCGATTGCCTTGTATTTGACAGCAGCATTTTCTTTCCTTCCTCGATTTTTTGAAAAAAATTTTTTCTTTTCCTGGGTTTGCCAGCAATTATCTTTTTAGAAAATCTCGGAGAAAAATGGACAGTTTGCGATGGCATCCCATCGTGGTCACTTAAAAAATGAGTCCAAAAAAGGAGACGCCGCTGACGTCATGAAAGAGCCATCAAAGTCACTAAAAAAGCGTTGACAAACTCTTTGTTGTAAAAAAATCAAAGTTAATTAGTCCGACAAGAGACGACTCTCGGGGTTGTATTGCCAAAGACACCGTTAGATTGGTCCACATTTTTATCCCACAGAAAAAGGATAATTGCTGTCCCGCAGAAAAGAAAGGTGATGGAAGGTGAGAGAGAGAGAAGGAAGGGTAATTAGCGATGACTCGGAGGAGACCGATTAATCGTTTGCGATCGGACATCGAAGGTGAGAGGTATTAATTACAACAGATTCATTTCAAAACATTTATTTCCCGCAAATACAGTAACCCAAAATCCTAAAAATGAGAATCCTAAAAATCTGAAGGCTACAGTATCCAACTACAGTATCCCCGCTACAGTACTAGCTTTTCGCATGCGCTCCGCTATGCTCCGCCCATTTGGCGAAAACGACTTTAAATCTTATGGATTACTACTTCTAAACATGTCAGATCGCTGTTAAACATAGGTTTATCACATTTATTTATGGATATTCTCGATATATTTTGAAGGCAACTTTTTTTGCAGTTTTCTAAAATATTCAAGTCAAAATGTCTATGAGATCCAATAATAGTTGGGCTAAAATTGAATTTAATTTGAGTTAACGGATGTCTAAACATGTCAGATCGCTGTTAAACATAGGTTTATCACCTTTATTTATGGATATTCTCGATATATTTTGAAGGCAACTTTTTTGTAGATTTCTAAAATATTCAAGTCAAAATGTCTATGAGATTTAATAATAGTGGGGCTAAAATTGAATTTAATTTGAGTTAACGGATGTCTAAACATGTCAGATCGCTGTTAAACATAGGTTTATCACCTTTATTTTTGGATATTCTGGATATATTTTGAAGGCAACTTTTTTGTAATTTTCTGAAATATTCAAGTCAAAATGTCTATGAGATTTAATAATAGTGGGGCTAAAATTGAATTTAATTTGAGTGAACGGATGTCTAAACATGTCAGATCGCTGTTAAACATAGGTTTATCACCTTTATTTTTGGATATTCTCGATATATTTTGAAGGCAACTTTTTTGTAATTTTCTAAAATATTCAAGTCAAAATGTCTATGAGATCCAATAATAGTTGGGCTAAAATTGAATTTAATTTGAGTGAACAGATGTCTAAACATGTCAGATCGCTGTTAAACATAGGTTTATCACCTTTATTTATGGATATTCTCGATATATTTTGAAGGCAACTTTTTTCTAGATTTCTAAAATATTCAAGTAAAAATGTCTATGAGATCCAATAGTAGTGGGGCTAAAATTGAATTTAATTTGAGTGAACAGATGTCTAAACATGTCAGATCGCTGTTAAACATAGGTTTATCACCTTTATTTTTGGATATTTTCGATATATTTTGAAGGCAACTTTTTTGTAGATTTCTAAAATATTCAAGTCAAAATGTCTATGAGATTTAATAATAGTGGGGCTAAAATTGAATTTAATTTGAGTGAACAGATGTCTAAACATGTCAGATTGTAGAATGTTTTATTCGTTATTGCTGAACAAGAACTGAATGATTTTGTTTTGATTTTTGATGAAGAACAACGATGCAAGAAGGTTTATGATCTGATTGTGGAAGATACGGTTAGGATTAGCAGCTTTACGTGAAATAATATTATATTTTTAGACTACAAATGATGTCAGTGAGGAGATGCTTCTAAATCGTTTCTTGCTTCCTCTTTGTAACAGATTTACTCAGAATGATGGTGCAACTGTAAAGCTCAAAGAAGTTGTATCACAATTGGTTGCTAAACAAGAAGTTCATAATCGAAGGAAAGAATGTACTACAACAACGATAAGCAATGCTGCTGATCTTCTTTGGGCTTCCACTTCTGCACCTATGTCCTCAACAGCTGATTTAACTAAATGTGATGATAATAATACTGAAAGGTAAGCATTTTTAAGAATTTTTAAAAATGGCCTTTGTTTTACAGTCGTTGCGTGCCATTGCAAAACTTTACCGTAGAGATCCCCAAGTGACGTCGAAATTGAGACCCTATATTTTCCTTTTATATCAGTGTCTCCACCGTTCCGTTCCAGAACGTCCGTTCTTCCGTTCCGTTCCCGTTCTGGAACGAACGGGAACGTATTCTTTTAAATTTTGGAACGGAACGGACGGACGGATGAAATTTTAAAAAGGAACGGAAGGAACGCGTTCGATTTGAATTTTTAGACGTTCCGTTCCTCCTCAACTTTTTTTGTTATTTTGCTTCACAAGTTTAAAAACTTGGGCAAAATTTTGACTCTGGTAATATAACATAATTAATTTTTAGTCATTTTTGGTGATTTAACTTTTCCCATTGTCCTAAAATTTCATTTATCGGCTTTTTTAAAGAAACTAAAATTTGATATCCTTTGAAATTTTAGACCCTTAAAAATCAAAATCACAATATTTGCAGGAACGGGAACGGAACGGGAACGTATACCCGTTCTTAACGTTTGGAACGGAACGGATTGGAACGTGTCCATTAAAAATCAGGAACGGAACGAACGGACGGATGATGCCCAAAAGAGGAACGGAACGAACGCGTTCTAAAATAAAGTGGAACTTTGGAGACACTGTTTTATATACAATCCCCGATTTCATTTTTCGGACGCAGTTCGTTTCGTTTCAAAAAAACGATTCTTGACGCAAAAGTAGGTCACAGCAGATGCATACGAAAAGCTAAAAATAAAATTTTGAAATTATAATTAAGATGTTTTAGTTTTTTTAGATTGTGATTATAAGTCTTTTACGGGTGTAAAAAATATGACTTTTTATCATCATGCGACATTCTTAAAGTAGCCATATTTTTTACAAAAATGATATGGTTTAACAAACTATACCATTAGATTCCCCATTAAATTCTCTATCGATCGGTCATAGGATATTTTTATTTTAGATCCATGAAAAAAAACTTTAGCCGAAAAACTTTTTGAGTTTCAGCTAAAAATGCACAATTGTTATTTAAAGCCCGCTTGGTTTCTAGGATTTCGAATGAATAAATACTGGGTAATTTACATTTTTATTACTATTACGCTCTTCCAGAAATCATTACAAAAAATTCATATTATCTGCTGCTTATGAGCTATATCCATTTAGCTGTGGGATACACAAAAGAAGGAGATAGCAGATGATATGTTGTCCATAACTATCCTATAACAAGGCGTGTATTTGGGCAAAATATGAGTCTTCAACAACTCTAGCGTCACTTGAGGTCGTCTACGGTAAGTTCCGTGGAAAGTTTACGGCAAGAATCGATTGTGTATTATTATTCTTATTTTTCTAGTGTTTTTTCAGATCTTATGTTCATGGAAAGCGTCGAAATTCTCAACTTGATGGTATTCGTAATACTGGAGATAATGGAGATATACCGTAAGCTTTTTTTATATTTAAATTACTGTAGTTGTAATTTTTTATAGAAAGCAAACTTTATCAAGAATTTATTCAAAAACTGTGAATCAAGAACAGTATCAACTTCGTCATATTAAATTTGGAATGTACATTCGTCGAAGATTATTTATTTTTACAAATACTGCAAAAACTCATTGCTTTCTTTATTCATGGTCCAAACTGAGAAAACTATATTACTGTATTGCATGTGAAGCTCGAAGAGTTGATGTAACTGCAATCTTTGGTAAAGATGAAAATGGATTTAAATGTATCAAAATGGAAGATGTAGAACATATTTGTATTCCGTTACCATGTACTTCAGAGAATAATCCCGAAATGAAAATTTTGAAGAAGCCTGATTATGAAATTGTGGGAAATTCTGATGCTGGAATGATGCTTATCATTTTTGCTGAAGGTGACAAAAGCCGTTGTTGGGAATTTCATGCAGATAAAACAAAATCTCTATTCTCTTGCAGCAAATGTAATACTCTTGCAAAATTAATGAATTACACAACTAAAAATGAATATGTGGAATTAAGAACTGCAATCCATGCATGCGAATGTATTTCATATGAACCAAACAAGTATCATCATTTCAACGATTTTTATCTGTCTACCGATTTTGAAGTTCAAGTATATACAAAGAATGGCAAAGAAAAGAAGAGATTGATTGTTTTTAATAAAATTGATCGAAATCTATGTCATGTTTATTCTTCTCAAAAGTATCAATTTCTTTGTTGTGCTTGTCGTGTCAAAGGTTTTCAAGTTACTGCAAAACTACTTCAAAATCCAAATGGTGAAGAAAACATCATATTTTCAAAAACAAAACATATCTGCAAATTACGAATATATCCTGGATTGCCGAAAAAAGAAATTATTGTACGTCCACCAAATTTTGAATTAATGGATAATACCGAAAATGGAGTAAAGAAATTATTTATTTTTGATTCAAATGATCGAAGCTTATGCTATACTTTTTCTTTTGATAAACGAAGTCGGCAGAGATATTATTGTCAAAGCTGTAACTATATGAAGAAAAAAAATAATGGTGTTAAAATATTTGCTGCGCATTTATGCAAAGATGAAAATGGTGAATACTATGTTCGATTAAGTTATGAATCAAAACATGCATGTGAACCGAAGAAATTTGAACCAGAAAAGTATGCAAAAAAAGAAATTCAAAAATGTTATGACTATTTTTTCTTTCGTCCAAAGGGATTTCCAAATTCATTAAATGTTGCTATTTATCATCCTGAAGATAACACTTTATGCTATCGATTGAATTGCAACAAATTAAAATCTCAATTTAAATGCACTTCATGTAAAAGCAATGGACATACTGTATTTATTGCTGGAATTATGAAAGATGAAAATGGAAAAGAATATTTTATTCATGATTTCAATAAGCATATTTGTCAACCAACCAATGTTTCAGCAATCTGTGCTCCTAATTTTGTTATTCTCAAACGTGATGAATTAAGTTTTGAAGAAATTAAAAGAAAAAAGACTGTGTTTGATGAAAGCAAAATTGTTGAATCTTCACTATTTGAAATATTTCCGAATCAAAAAGGTGTTCCAAATGCATCATTATTTATCTTCCTATCTGAAGATCGAAATATTGGTCATAAGTATACCTACAGAAATGATAAGAAATATTACACATGCTCTAAAAAATCTCTATGCCATTCTACTGCAGAACTTCAAATTCAAGAAAACGGAGAAATGTGTCTAATTTTGGGAAAAACTCAACATAAATGTGAACCTGTCAATTTTCTGAAAACTCAATAAGGTTAGATTTGTTCGATATATATGTTTTACTTTGTTAATGTTTTATATGCTGATAAATTTAATAATTTAGATTAAAACCGATTTTGTGAATGACAATCTCTAAACGCTTTTGATGTCGTATGTGTGTAATTAACCATTTTTTTATTCTGCCAAAAAATTTATTTGAAAATTGTTTAAGCATTATGTCGTCGATGTGCACGTAAAAGGATGATTCTGTTGATTAACTTTATTTTACAAAAAAAACAAGATTTGTAGAAAAAACATTTTTAAGAAATTAAGCCTTTTTTGATCTATTTAGAATTCTATACATTAGCATTTACATAGCTTCAATACGTTTTTTGAAAACAAAAATTTGCCAAAAGATTATTTTCGTTTTTCAAGTTTTATTGTAACTGCTTCAGGATTAACAACTGTAACACCATTTAAAATAAGTTTTTCTTCAGTTTCTTTTGTTGCAACAATTTTATATTTCTTTAAAATTCGAACCAATGCCATTTTTTCTTCCAATATTGCCAGCCTCATTCCAATACATTTTCGTGGACCACCTTCAAATGGATAATATGCCATTTGTTGTTCAACTGTAAAATCATAGAAACGTTCAGGACAAAATTCTTCAGCACTTTCACCCCACCCATTTTGTTTTGTCGTAGTGGAGGAAGTAGACATCTGCAACAACAAAAACACCTTTTTCAATTTTGTATTCTCCAAGTGTTGTTGCTTCCATGCAGAGATTATCAAACATTGATCCCAAAGCCGGAAATAAATTTGCAGGCTTATCCAAAATATCATTCCAAAATCTTCCAGTAACACGTTTTGCAACTTCCAAATCAGGATTATTAAATTGTCGAGAACCTTTTTGACCATATTCAAGTCAAAATGTCTATGAGACCCAATAATAGTGGAGCTAAAATTGAATTTGATTTGTGTGAACGGATGTCTAAACATGTCAGATCGCTGTTAAACATAGGTTTATCACTATTCATTTCATGTATTTTCGATATATTTTGAAGGCAACTTTTTTGTAGATTTCTAAAATATTCAAGTCAAAATGTCTATGAGATCCAATAGTAGTGGGGCTAAAATTGAATTTAATTTGAGTGAAAAGATGTCTAAACATGTCAGATCGCTGTTAAACATAGGTTTATCACTATTCATTTCATGTATTTTCGATATATTTTGAAGGCAACTTTGTTGTAGATTTCTAAAATATTCAAGTCAAAATGTCTATGAGATCCAATAATAGTTGGGCTAAAATTGAATTTATTTTGAGTGAACAGATGTCTAAACATGTCAGATCGCTGTTAAACATAGGTTTATCACTATTCATTTCATGTATTTTCGATATATTTTGAAGGCAACTTTTTTGTAGATTTCTAAAATATTCAAGTCAAAATGTCTATGAGATCCAATAATAGTTGGGCTAAAATTGAATTTATTTTGAGTGAACAGATGTCTAAACATGTCAGATCGCTGTTAAACATAGGTTTATCACTATTCATTTCATGTATTTTCGATATATTTTGAAGGCAACTTTTTTGTAGATTTCTAAAATATTCAAGTCAAAATGTCTATGAGATCCAATAATAGTTGGGCTAAAATTGAATTTATTTTGAGTGAACAGATGTCTAAACATGTCAGATCGCTGTTAAACATAGGTTTATCACTATTCATTTCATGTATTTTCGATATATTTTGAAGGCAACTTTTTTGTAGATTTCTAAAATATTCAAGTCAAAATGTCTATGAGATCCAATAATAGTTGGGCTAAAATTGAATTTATTTTGAGTGAACAGATGTCTAAACATGTCAGATCGCTGTTAAACATAGGTTTATCACTATTCATTTCATGTATTTTCGATATATTTTGAAGGCAACTTTTTTGTAGATTTCTAAAATATTCAAGTCAAAATGTCTATGAG
>JAMRYA010000160.1:0-17815 GCA_024447215.1 Panagrolaimus sp. LJ2400
TGCCCAACTCAGCCGGCCAACGGGCTGCACTCAAGCGCGGAGCAACACGATCCCCAGCGACCACCGCCGTATTCAGATTGAAGGCGATGCGAGGGAAGCCCAAGGCCAACGCAATGAGCGCAGAGCTGCTATCTGAGGCGGTGACGCCAGACGATTCCCCGGTGCGCCTCAAGCGGGGCGCATCAGGGGGAATCCACTGGGAGAAATAGCGTGAACAAAGAAGAGATCTACGACGAGCAAATCAGCCCGCTGATGCAGCAGATCATCGCCATCTGTAAGGACAAGGGCATCGCAATGCAGGCCAGCTTCGACATCGCTCACGATGGCGAGGGGTCGAACGGCGAGGATTGCTCCAGCTTGGTCTGCTCAACCAACCTTCCCAATGGTGATGGCAAGTTCAATGAGCGCTTCGCCAAAGCCAACGCGATCATCTGCCAGGGTCATAGATCGCAAAACTCTCCGGTGGTGCACCTCACTACGGTGAACGCCGACGGCTCCAAGACCCTGACGGCGATCATCTGAACAATCAGCTCCACGTCAGCCTGACGATAACTGACCGATTCACCTGGTTCCCCATCACCAGGCTGCATCGGTGTGTGATCTGGATGCGCAGGCTGATGCGCAAATCGAACCTCGTTTGGCAGCTACTGAGGCATATCGAGTTAGGCGCCAATGCCGGAGATCAGCACCGGCCAGATCACACATCAATGCAGCCCACCGAGGACACTTCATGGAAACGATCACTTGCGGCTCATGGATTGGCCAGCTCGGCAAGGCGCTGGCTCCCCGTGAGCTCGAAGCACTGTTGTGGGTGGCCCAAGGCCTCACCACCAAAGAAATCGCCCGCCAGATGGCGGTCAGCCCGGGCACCGTAGCCAATCGAATCGAGGCCGCGCTGTTCAAGCTGGAAGCTGGCCGCCGCATCGAGGCGGTCACCAAAGCCATGCGCCAGCAGATCATCAGCCCGCTCTGCATCGCGCTCGTCGCCCTCATGACCATGCACGCGGTGATCAACGACAGCGACCCCATGCGCCGCGATCGCCGCGCCCCGGAGCGCCGCACCGCCCAAGTTCGAATCGTTCGCAAGGCCGAGGCCTTCGAGCTCCACGCCTGACCCACCGAGGACCACCCCATGCAAGCAGCCATCCAAAACAGCCAGGGCCAACTCGAAGCTCTGCGCCAGGAAGTGATCACGGCCACCGAGGCCTTCCGCAGCAAGTCACGCTTCTTCGTCACGCAGAGCGGCAATGGCTGGGCTGTCGTCTCGGCAAGCAACAATCGCGTGTACGGCCGCAACACCAGCTATCCGCAGGCCGTGCGCTACGCAGAAAGCCTGGAGCGCGCCATCGACGCCAAGACCCTGCCTGTGGTGGCAGTGGTGAAAGTCCGCCAAGTCGGCGAGGCGGCGACGCGCTGGTGCTCGCTGCTGGCCCTGCTGTTCATCGTTGCTGCAGCAGTGCCCCAGTCATGAGTCGCGGGGTAAACAAGGTCATCCTGGTGGGCACCTGCGGCCAGGACCCTGACGTGCGCTACCTACCCAACGGCAACGCAGTCACCAACCTCAGCCTGGCCACCAGCGAGCAGTGGACGGACAAACGATCGGGCGAGAAGGTCGAGCGCACCGAATGGCACCGCGTTTCGCTGTTCGGGAAGGTCGCCGAGATCGCCGGCGAGTATCTGCGCAAGGGCGCCCAGTGCTACATCGAGGGCAAGCTACAGACCCGCGAATGGGAGAAGGACGGGATCAAGCGCTACACCACCGAGATCATCGTCGACATCAACGGCACGATGCAGCTGCTCGGCGGCAAGCCGCAGGGCCAGCAGCCAGGTCAAGCGCCCGATCGTCAGCCGCAGCAACGGCGACACGCGCCCCAGCAGCAGAGCCAGCAGTCGGCTCCGCCGGATAGCTTCGATGACGACATCCCCTTCGCCCCGGCGCACCACCTCACGGGGGCGTAGCCATGCACAACCAGCGCTACCAGTGCCCGCCTGCCTACTTCCTCGGTCGAGCCTGTAGAGACAACTTGCAGTCACGCGATTCCCAGCCCTACGGCTGGATGACCGTGGAGTGCGGCTGGTGGCTTGCCGGCTGGCATGACCGAGACATGGAGCTCACTGCTTGAAACGCATCACCACCCGCGTCCGGCACGGCCGGCGCCAGCAACACATCAATCTGCCGCCCAGCGGCTTGGGAGGTAACAGCGATGGCCGAGGAAAAGACCGGTGTCGCGAAGCACTCGGCGGACTACCGGGCGCGACAGAAGGCTCAGGCGAAGAAGCTGGGAATCGAGAAGGTTTTCTTCAACATGCCGGAGGGGATCAAGGCTGCCATGACTGCCGAGATCGAGCGTTACGGCTACGACCAGGTGCAGGAACTTTGGCAGGACCTCGCCTTGTCGTGGATTGCGCAGGACCCTGAAGAGCGGACGCGTCGGCTTGAACGACCTGACGCGCCAGCTTTTTACATCTCGCCAAAACTAGCGCGTCAGTTCAATGAGGCCAGCATGGCCGAACTGAGACGCGATCCCGGGGACGAGATCGTCAGGCCTGAGCCTTAGCCTTGACAGCGGCCAAAGCCTTGCTGATCTCTGCAGAGGCGTTGCTCACGTGCGGATGCTCAACCTGGCGGTACTTGGAGTTGTCAGTGACCAGGCCATTCGCTTTCTGGGCGACTTGATCAACACCCAATTTCAGATCCTGCACAGCACCCAGAACAACGATCAGCGCTTGCTCAAGCGCGATTTCACGATCAGACATCGTCTTCTCCAAAAAGCCAGCGGCATTGCTGGCCAGCCGTAATACCTCATCTCATCGCGATTTTACACCGTCTGTCGCCTATTTTTTCACGGCGGCCGGCGCATGCATGGAGAAAGCCATGGACAAGCACACCAAGATCCTCATCGCCGAGATCCCCGGAGAATGGACCGAGCGCACCCGCTCTGGGCACACCAACATCTGGAACGGCATGAACCACGACCGGCCGCACCGCAACGGCCTGCCGGAAGTGAAACTTGAGCCGCCTGAGAAGGGCCTGTACGCCGAGCGCATCGACGGCGCGTGGTACTGGGTATCAGGCTGCAACAAGTGTAACGGCGAGACAGGCAAGTGGAGCTACATCGTCTGCGAAAAGCACAACGTCTGCAGCTGCTGTGGAACCCACCGTTCTCAGTTGACGGACACCCCTTGGGGCACACGAGATGGGTTCACCTGCAAGCCTTGCCAAGAGCGTATCGATGCCGCAGCCAAGGCAGAGGCCCTGGCCAAGTTTGCTGAAGCGGAGTTCGACGCATCTGACTTCGAGTATCAGGACGAGTGCAAGTGCCCCCATTGCGCTTCTGTCATCCACATCGAAACCGAGGACTACGGCGACAAGACGATGTCCTGCGACGTGTGCGACGGCCAATTTGAGCTGACCCTCAACTACGAGGTCACCTTCAGCACCAAGGTCATCGGCGAGCGCGTTACGGCCTGACCCGCGCTGCCCGCCAGCGCCTTCCCCTATTCAACAACAGGGTCGGCGCTCAGGCCTTTCCGGTAGCGCGCAATCGCAATGATCTGGCGCAGGCAGATGACCATCTCTTTCTTCAGGTGGTCATCCGGCAGTCCGATCTTTTTCAGCATCGCCTGGGCTTCTTCCTCGATCGAGGCAAGGGCCTCGGTATCGCTTTTCAGTGTCATGGCGACCTCCACCAGGTCGAGTCAGCCATGAACTGATAGCTCACCAGAACACTGCGCGCCAGCTACGGCGCCTTCCCCTCTCAAACGATGAACGCCTCCCCGGCGAGGATCACCAATGCCCATTACCTACGGAAGCGTCTGCAGCGGCATTGAAGCTGCGACCGAGGCCTGGCACCCGCTGGGCTGGACTGCTGACTGGTACGCCGAGATCGAGCCGTTCCCATGCGCAGTTCTGGCCTACCACTACCCCGAGACGCCGAACCACGGCGACATGACCCGCCTGTCAGCCATGGTGCTGTCCGGCAAGATCCAGGCGCCCGATGTCCTGGTCGGCGGAACCCCCTGCCAGGCCTTCAGCGTGGCCGGCATGCGCGAAGGCCTCACCGATCCCCGCGGCGCCCTCACCATCAAATACGTGGAGCTGTTCGATGCAATTGACCATGTTCGAATCATGCGAGGCGAGCCCGAGGCCGTCTGCACTTGGGAAAACGTCCCCGGCGTCCTCTCCGACAAAGGCAACGCGTTTGGCTGCTTCCTCGGCGCCCTGGTGGGCGAATCCGAAGAACTCCAACCGCCAGGGGCCAAATGGAAGGACGCTGGTTGTGTGTATGGACCCACGCGAACAGTCGCATGGCGGGTTCTGGATGCCCAATATTTCGGCCTGGCCCAACGACGCCGCCGTGTGTTCGTTGTCGCAAGTGCTCGAGCAGGATTCGATCCCCTCGAAGTACTTTTTGAGCGCGAAGGCGTGCGCCGGGATACTCCGCCGCGCCGAGGCGAGGGGTCGAGTACTCCCATCGGAACTCTCGGAGGCACTTCTCCTGGTGGCGGATGGCGATTCGGGGCTGATGAAGCAGCAGCCGGACAGCTGATCGCCTCGACACTCACCAGTTCGATCAGCAGAAACGGCGGAATTCCCGCTGGAAACGATTGCCAGCCACGCAACCTGATTTTCGGCGGCGGCGCCAACTGCCAGCGTACTGACGTGGCGACAGCGCTGAGCGCCCATCCAGGCGGCACCAGAATGGATGCTGAAACCGAGACCTTCGTCGTCGCCGGCACGCTTCAGGAGAACGGCAAGGCCGCCGGAAGTGCAACCCAGCAGGACGCCGAGAGCGGCATGCTGGTGGTGCATGGTACGCAAGACCCCTGCGTGCTCGATGATCAAGCCTTTGCCCTGGGCCGGAACAGCGGCCAGGAGAACGCGATTTGCATCACTGGGGAAATCACTCACACCCTGAAGGCTGAAGGGTTCGACGCCAGTGAAGACGGAACCGGCCGGGGCCAGCCAATGGTCACCGCTGCTTTTGGAGTTCGACGCCTCACACCGCGCGAGTGCGAATGGCTCCAGGGCTTTACCGGCGACCACACCCGCATCCCCTATCGCGGCAAGCCCGCCGATGAATGCCCGGACGGCCCGCGCTACAAGGCGATCGGCAACAGCAAGGCCGTGTTCGTCGTGCGCTGGATCGGCCGGCGCATCCAACAACAACTTGAACGTCTCGCTTGAGGTATCCCCATGCCCACAGAAAACCGATCCAGCAACACCGAGATGGTCAGCTTGTCGCGTGACTTGATAGACCTCACCCTGGCCCACCTGCCGAACGACAGCGCTGCCAAGTGGGAAATTCACGAAGTTCTTGCCCGGCCATCCCAGCAGCCCCACCCCGAGCCTATAGCCTGGATGGTTGGTACTGCCTTCTGGTGGACCAAAGAAGAGGCAGAGCGGGATGCGGCGGCGACTGGGATACCGGTGGTGCCGGTCGGGCCGATGGTCGATACCGCAGAGTTTGAGCGGCTGGAATCTCGAATCAAAACACAGCGGGAGAGCATTCGCAGCCATGTGCAAGAGGTTGACCGCCTTCGAGTGCTAGAGATCAAGCATGGGTTGAAGATCGAAGAGCGAAACGACCTTCTACGCAAGTGCCTAGAGTGGATTACATCTGCACGTGACGGTGTTCTTTACCCAATTGCGCGAGACTTCGAAGGAGTGGTCGGGCGCAATGCAGAAGGGCTTGGCCAAGAAACCCCAGCCTTGATTGATGCGATAGACGGCGCCCTATCCGACAGCGCAGCGCCGATCGCGCCGCTTCCGCCGGTCGTTGGCGATCTTCTCCCGCCGGTCGGAAGCAAAGTTTTGATCCACCTGGCCCGTGAGGATGAGTGGGTGGAGCACACGGTGGTTGGCTACTACGCCTGGGAGAACCTTCGCCCAGACCCCAGCGTACACCGCGTATGCGTGCGCGTCCGCGACGCCGATGGCTACCTGAACGCTCGGAGTCTTGGCGACATCCGCCCTGTCGCCCTGGAGTGCCAGCCGTGAAGATCCACTGGGCCGCTCACATCGAATACGACCACGACGGCAACGACCACGAGCACTTCTCAGCCTGCGGCGTTGGTCGCGGCCACCGTGACGGCGAGGAGTGGGAGTCGGCCAGGTTCAAATCCGAAGTCACCTGCAAGACCTGCCTGAAGGTCATCGCCAAGCAAGAGCGCAAACCCTGACAGGAGTACATCCGTACTCCTCTCGTTGTAACCCCTCTCCCCTCTATTCACTGCCGCGATATGGCGGCCAAGGAATCGTCATGCCTGAAGAAATCAAGCTGATCCAACGTGTGGCCGTCGAGCGCGATCAAGACGGCTGGTGGAGTCACCCCGACGAGCCGGACTTCGACGAAGACTATGCCGCCTTCAAAGCCTGGCTTGTACAGCAAGGCCTGGAGCTGAAGCAGTGGCACATGGATTCGGATATCAGCGACCACCACCCTTACGACGACGGCGAGTGCCACTGCCTGGGCTGGGAGCCGGAATGCCCCGGGCCTGAATGGTTCCTGCTCGGGATCTTCGATACAGAGGATGGCCCTTGCGTCAGCTGGGCGAGGCGGAAGACTGAGGAAGCCTGGTCAGTGAATGGCGATGACGGATCGTGGGACTACCCAAACCTCACCATGCTGATTCGCGACAACTTCGGCAGCGCAGCGGATGGCACCAGCTTCGGCGAAGGCCGGGGCAACGGCCTCAAAGTGGGCGACACCGTACACACCGGCACCGTCTGCAAGGCCGACCCTGCTGAGTTTCTCCCCGATGCTGATGACCTGCTCAACCACATGTTCGAGGCAGCCGCCGGAAGCGATGCGGGAGAATGGGTCGACAACTACCCTGACCTCGACGACGAGGCGAAAGCAGCTCTCGGGCAGGCGCTGGAGCCTCTGCAGGCTTGGGCCCGCAAGTTCTGCCAGCCCAACTTCTTCACCATCGAGAAGATGGCCCTGCACATCGTTACCGAGGAAGACGTGCACCTGGCCAAGGCAAGCGGGGTGCTGCTGTGACCCGCCTCGCCCTCTGCCTCCTGCTGCTGGCCACCGGCGCCAGCGCAGCCGAGAACGTCATCGACGTGCAGCACGACAGCCAGCGCGGCGTCACCTGCTACCTGCTCAATGGGGTCGGCATCAGCTGCATCCCCGATAGCCAGCTGCAGGCCGGCAACCAGCGCCAGCTCTCCCCGCACGAAACCCAACCCGAACCTACACCCGCTCTGGCGCCTGGGCGCTGGATTGATGAGAGGTATGAGCTGTGAAGATCGGAAAGCTATTTCTCGGCCTGAAATGGTGCTACGGCGGCAAGGATGAGGCTGTTGTAGCCAGCTGGGCGCTGAAGTGCGGTTACTGGCGCTGGGCTGTGTGGTGGCGCAAGCCAAAGAAAATGCTGTGCCTTCCAGCCTTCGGGCCATCCATGGCAGCCGGCAGCCGGTACTACATCGGCCATGGTCACTTCGGCGCCTGGGCGCGGCTTCCGCTGATTGGCTCGTTTTCCATATCAACCCAGCCGCCCTACCCAGCGCAGGTACAGCCATGACCGACCTGATCGAAGTGAAGACGGCCAGGCTGATCGGCGCGCCCTTGGACTGGGCGGTGGCCGTGGCAACTGAGGCAGCCGAAATCGCAATCGGTGAGCATGGCGTCATCTGCATCTACAACACTCCCGAAGGGGGCTGCTGGACGAACCTCTATCAGCCGTCGAAGGACTGGAGCCAGGGCGGCCTGTTGATCGATGAGCACCGCGGCAGTACTCAGCACTCTCCGGGCCTTGCCGAGGAGGCCTGCTACAGCGGCGGGCCAGCCGGAGCCGGGGTCTGGCTCTATGGCCCAACCGCACTGGTCGCGTTCTGCCGCGGCTTCGTCCACTACAAGCTCGGCGATACCGTCCAGGTGCCGAAGGAGCTGATGTCATGACCGAAGTTCACCGTTACAAAGCCGTCAAGATGCTTTCCGAGGGTGGCAACCGCATCAGCTACGACCCTCACGGCCCTGATGTCGTGATGGCTGAGGCCTACGACAAGCTCAAGGCCGAGAACGAGGCGCTGCGCAAGGATGCCGAGCGCAGCAAGAGCATGCTGTTGGATGCCTGCGTGCAAGTCGGCTCTATCGGCGAGGCCCTGGGCCTGGATATGGATGCCGACGCCGACATGATGATCGGCACAGCCCGCGATCTGATCGATGGCCTGAACCGCATCATCCAGGAATGCCCACTCGGGAGCCCTGGCTTTGCCATCGCCACCGAGGTGATGGGAGAGCTTGGCGTGCAGCAGGAGGAGCAACCATGATCGCACTCGCCTACATGGCCTACCTGATCTACAAAGGCCCGCGACCATGAAAGCGCGCATGACCTACTGGAACGGCTCCTGGTGGTGCCGCCGCATGGGCTGCACCGGCCAGGGCGCCACCATGAAGGAAGCCTGGGACGATATGTGGAACCTCTACTTCGAGGCTGTCCGCCCCGCTCGCCCACAGACGTTCCACTCCCCACGACCGCGCTGCGGCTGATCCCCCTCAGCCCGCCAGGCGGAACCATATCGGCGACCACGCCGAAATGGTCACACCCACCCACTACTCAAGCCCGCCGACATGCGCGGGCGAGGATTCCCTATGTCCGCAACCAACCGATTCCACCAGGTCGCCAACGACGCGCTGGTGATGATCAGCGAAAACCTTAACCCAGGCGCCAAGTTGGCCCTAGTGATCTACACGCCCGGCGAGCCGGAGCTGGACATCGTTTTGAAGGACGGCGGACTGAACGTCGACGAAGTGGTCAACACGCTTCGCCGGCGCGGAGGCCTCAGTCTTGATGGCGACAACGTCTACAAGCGCTCGGTCTGTGACGTCATCATCGGCGCCCTTGCCACAGGCAAGCAGAACAACAACCCACCGCCTGCCGATCACTGGGGCCTGGAGTTCTGGGATATCGGTCGCGCCGAGGGGCGCACTGCAGGAAGAACTAGTGCAGGCGCTGCGCCTGGTGCGCAAAGAGCTGGACGCCTGCCAGCGAGTGATCCACTACGCCGGAGGCTTCACTCCAGCCTACGTCGATGATGCCCAAGCCGCTATCAAGGTGGCTGACTCGGTGCTCGCGAAAATCCCCGCCTGACCACCAACCTGCCGCCGCCGGCGGCGTGGAGAGAAACCATGTTCATGACACCGGATGAGGTAGCCGACATGACGGGCTACCTTCGCCCCAAGGACCAGGTCCGCTGGTTGCAGGCAGAGAAATTTGGGTATGTGCTGGTGCCGACGGCAAGCCGAAGGTGCTGAGACAAGTCGTGCTCGCCCGTCTGGGGCGGGCATGCTGAGAAGAAAGGACCGGAACTCCGGTTTTGATAGAAGGGACGACCGATGAGGCCGCGAAAGAAGGACAGGCACCTGCCGCCGTGCATGTACATGAAGCACGGGGCGTACTATCTGGTCAGGAAAGGAAAGTGGGAGCGTCTGGACAAGGACTATCAGGGCGCTCTGCTCGCCTACGCCAAGATCATGGGCGGCAAGGGCCAGGGCGGAATGCCGAAGCTGATCGATGACGCGCTGGACGCGATGCGCGGGCGCCTGGCGGAAAACACCGTGAAGCAATACGAGGCCGCAGCCCTCAAGCTCAAAAAGAACTTGGCAGAGTTTGAGCCGCGTCAGGTGCTGCCGAGGGCATGTGGCCGCACTAAAGCTGCACATGTCCGACACGCCGAACATGGCCAACCGGGTGATCTCGTTCCTCCGGATGGTGTTCGCCTACGCGCTGGAACAGCAGATTGTCGACTCAAACCCCTGCACCGGCATCAAGCGGCACGTCGAGAAGAAGCGGGGACCGATACATCACCGACGAGGAGTTCGCGGCAATCTGCGGCGCCGCGTCCCCTTACATCCGCTCGATACTCGAGATGTGCTACCTCACAGGGCAGCGCATTGGCGATGTTCTGGCCATCAAGCTCTCGGACATCACAGACAAGGGTATCGCCTTCGACCAGCAGAAGACCGGCGCCAAGCTCATTGTTGGCATGACACCGGACCTCGAGCAGCTGATCGGACGGGCGAAGGCCATCCCCAGAAAGGTGCGCGGGCTCACGTTGTTTTGCACCCGGGGTGGCGGAAAGCCGGTCTCCTACGAGACCGTGAAGGACGCCTTCAAGAAGGCCTGCGAGAAAGCGAAGGTCACCGGGGCAACCATCCACGACCTCAGGGCGAAGTCGTTGACCGACACCGACAAGCAAGGCAACGATGCGCAGAAGCTCGGCGGGCACACCGACGCAAAAATGACTAAGCGCTACTTGCGGCTGCGCGAGATTGATGTCGCGCAGCCGCCTTCGATGCCAAAGAAAGCTGGCACCGAAAGTAACCGATAGTGTCAGGACGCTATCTGTACGATCGCGGCACCAAGGTGGTTCTCGATAACCTTTCCTGCTTTCGAGGATGCAAATGTCTGCATGTAGGAGTGGTGCACGGTGAGCACCAGGTCCTGCAGCGTCTGATCATTCTCAAGAGGAACAACCTTAAGACCGAAGCCCACGGCGTCCTCCATATGCAAATGGCGTTCGTGGGTTTTTGTGCCTGCGTGGTCATTGAGCGCAGTGACGATCGCCTTCGCCTTATCCGTTGCGTCCGCATCAGCATGAAACATGCCCGTGACTAGCCACATGTTCACGATGTCTGCAGCGTGCTCGATAGCCTTCTGGCATTCGCCAAGGAAGGTTGGGTGATACTTGCTGATGATCGCTTGCCACATCGGGATCGAGCTCGGATCTGTCTTGGCTCGCTCGATAGCCATTTCAAATTCTTCAAGAACCCCATAAGCGGGGATCCCGTTAAATTGCGGGTCAAAAGGCCCAATGTTGGACTGCTTGCCCATCACAATCTCTTTGCATGCGCAGGCGATCATGGTGCCAGCAGACATGGCGAGCTGAGGAATGATTGCGCGAATGTCCGTGCCAAACATTTGGCGAAGGGTAATGTACGATCGACTCCGCTGCAGAAATACGACCACCAGAGTGTGCAAGATCAGGTCGAGACCTTTCGACCGATCCATCTGGTAGACGGCATTCATGAAGCCATTCTTGTCGTCGTCGTTCACGCTCGATAACGCAAATCCTGGCTTCTGCAGGAAGCCCGAGTAGTAGCAGATTACGTTACGGCCTGTGTGCTGATGAAGCCTCTGGATGTACTTGCGACGCACCTTGTCGATCGCGTCCGCAGCACCGTGGGCTTGTTCAAGCAGGATCTCATCTAAGACTTCATTCCAGCTGGGCATGTCTTCATCCATAAAAAAAGCCCGGCAGCGCCGGGCCTATTGCTTTGTCTGATGTTACTGAAGCGTTAGCGCTTCTCGTTGCGGACAACGGTGTTGGCAGAATACGTCACGTTGGAATCAGTCAGCACCGAAGCGCGCTTGAACGACTCAGCGCACCCTTGCGGGAATGGTGCTTGCGGCTCTTGGTGGAAGGGGATTTGAAGAAGGGCAAATCCAGCTTCGAAATGATTTCGGGCATTCTGCATGATTTTGGGCTCCGGTCCAACGTGTCCATACGCGTTTGGTGGGCGGCGATGGTATCAACACGCCCAGGTTGAGAAAAGCACATTTTCTGCGCTTTTTCATTAGGTCAGACAAAAGGATGTGCACAGCGTTCGAATATTGACTCCACAGGTTATCCACAGCAAAGCGCATGCCAGACCGTGCAAAAAGCCACTAATAGAGCCATCAAAACCAGCCCTGCGGAGCGCTGAAAAAATGCTGTAGTATTAGACGTTTCGCAATTGTCTAATAGACGCACAGCTGTAAGGCCTTGAATGTCCAGTCTTTCCGACCATACCCCAATGATGCAGCAGTAGTGTGAGAAACGGTCCTCAGGCCGCGCCGCTAGCGGCCTGCGGATCTCAACTGTCTAATAAGGTTCGGCCAGTTTCACCGACTTTCGCCCAGCAAAACGGAGATTCATAAGCTCAGTTTTAGACAGCTCTCTTCCCCCTTCCCGGCGTCCCGCCGACAGCGATCCTTCCTGGATCGTGCTCACTCCAACCCTCATACTCGAAAAGGCCAAGGTGCCAAGCCTCCTCGTGCTCGAGCAGCGCCCACGCCCTTGCCGATTCCACAAGCTCCAGCATGTCGACCAGGTTCTCGTCCCCAACCTCTCGACGACGATGGGCGGCATAGGCCATCTCGTCGAGCACGGCAGCGCGCCCATCGGGATCTGTAACCAAGGCGAATCGGTCGTTCAGTTCATCCATCCATGCTTGCGGTATCCCGGCCATCATTCTGCTCTGCACCACCACGACTGCGCATACAGCACGCCTTCGACTTCCTCGACGCCGTTGATGTTGATGCCGAGCTGGGCCATGCCATTGACCTTTGCGTCATGCAATCGAGGAATGATGTCGGGCCCCGGCGCAGGGTTAAACACCCAGGCCTGGGTCGATACCCGGCCCAGTGGTTCGCTGTGATGGTCACCAATGTGGATGTCGGCCTTCAGGGGCTGGATCCTCCTGAGCTGATCGGAGGGGATGGCCACACCATTCACGCGGCGGCGAACGAGGAGGAAGTACATACTGCACCATATACTGTATATAGGTACAGTATTTCAGCATCAGGAACAGCAACCGCGCCAGTACCGCTCGGCGGACTATGCTTGTTTGCTCATGCAGGAGGGCGGCGTATGTGTGGAAGGTTGAGTCAGTACCGAGGCATACACGACTTCGTTGAAACCCTGAGCCTGCCAGAGGCCTGGAAGAACAACGTCGGCGACGAGCCTCTTGACCGGTACAACGTCGCGCCGACCACTCCAGTGGCAGTGCTGAGGGTAGATGACGCAGGCCCGCGCGCTGACCTGGTAAGGTGGGGATGGCGGCCGCATTGGGCGACCGACCGTGCTGCGCCGATCAATGCCAGGGTCGAAAAGGTGGCACACGGCCCATTCTTCCGAGCGATCTGGCCGCACCGAGCAATCACCCCCATCGACGGCTGGTACGAATGGGTTGATGAGGGTGGGCCGAAGAAGCAGCCGTATTACATTCGCCGTCGGGACGGGCGCCCCGCCCTATGTGCCAGCATCGGCCAGTTCGCCGGCAGCGAGCACGACGGTTTCGTCATCATCACCGCCGATGCCGAGGGCGGCATGGTCGATGTTCACGACCGCCGGCCTGTCGTGCTGTCACCTGAGCTGGCATACGAGTGGATCGCGGCAGGAATGCCGAGCGAGCATGCGGAGCAACTGGTGCTCAAACTAGGCGAGCCGGCCGAGGCCTTCGAGTGGTACCGGGTGAACGCCGCCGTAGGGAATGTACGCAACCAAGGTGCCGACCTTATAAGCCCGCTTCAATGAAGAGGCGGCAAATCCTTACCGCGGGCTTTAGCTATCACCCGAAGCTGGTAGTCGGATACCACCTGAAACAACGACTCGGCCAGTAGGCGCAGGCGGTCGACCTCCTCAGGCGGCGCGCCACGGTCCTGGGCTTGGTGGTACTCACGCATGGCGTCGATGGCCTGCTGAATCAGCGACTCGCCTGCCTCGACCATGCCAACGAAAGTGCGCTTGTCCACTGCCATGATCCTAATCAGTTGGTCAGCTCATCTTAGCCCGTCGCACGCCATCAAGCTCAGGACACAACGGATTTCGAATCCGTTTTCTGCCTCAATTAAATTTACGAGAAGATCGTAAAATCCAATAAAATCAGTAACTTCGACACAGGGTAACGCAACAGCATTCCACTCCATTCGGGGGATTCATTCCCCCAAAATTCCCCCATCCCTGCGAACCGCTTTCAAAGCCATCATATTGCCTCCATTGAGCTTGAAAAGCCGCTTAAGGACCACAACCTTACTACAGCCCGTCCGTTAGCTTGTAAGCCCTCGGAAGGGGAGACGCAGTCAAAAAACCTAAGGAAAACGGCATGGCGAAGAAGTCAAGGTTTTATCATATAAAAGCACAAAATGGTTACGGTCCAATTGGCGAGTGGATCGTCCCGGCGCGCAAGAGATCACTTGCTGCAGCGTACTTCAGCACACCTGACATTCAGGTTTACTTTGCGAAGCACCTAGGTCAATTTGAGGTCGACACCTACGCAGATCCGAGCAGAGGCGTTTTCTTTACAGCAGCTGTAGGAGGGAGGGATCTGCTGATCGAATACGGGGACCATGGTTATGAATGGCTGAAAGACCTGTTCGAAGACCAGTTTTATGACGCCGCTCAGGAACTCGATGACTGAGGCGTTAGGCTGCAGTAAGGTTGGGCTCCGGCACGGACGGAGGCGCCTGAGTCAACGGCAGGCCTCCACCGACGCCTCCAGCTGCTTCTCGTAGCCGATCCGCTGCCGACGCTCAGCTAAAAGCGCCCGTACTTTTACCTCCAGACTGTCGGTCTTTTTCAGATCGACAGCTGCCCAAGATGGCGCAGACACTTCCGGCGCGCGACAAGGCACCTGCACCGGCACCTCGACGCGCACGTACTGCACCTGCGGCTCAACCCGGCCGCCACACCCAGCCAGCGCCAGCGCGCATA
This sequence comes from Panagrolaimus sp. LJ2400, assembly GCA_024447215.1. Taxonomy (NCBI): domain Eukaryota; kingdom Metazoa; phylum Nematoda; class Chromadorea; order Rhabditida; family Panagrolaimidae; genus Panagrolaimus; species Panagrolaimus sp. LJ2400. The sequence continues at coordinate 14,486 of JAMRYA010000160.1, forward strand.
CGATCAACGGCATCCTCATAAACCAAGCTCCTTGTCGATGATTGAGGTGGCGGCGGCACACTGGTCGCCACCGGTGCGCTCCTGCTGCAAGCGGTTCGCTGCTGCGTAGTCGAGGCCTGCACTGGCCTTGGCTTCGCCAACTGCCTTCTCAGCTCCGGCCTGTCGCTCATTGGCAGCAAGTGCCAGGTCACCCAGCGCCTTGCCCTGCTCTGCTGCCAGCCCGCTGAGGTTGTCCCGGGCAGCAACACAGGTCGCCGCCTGCTTATTGGCCTGATCCAGCAGCGGCCGGTAATGGCCGGACGCCAGCCACGTGCCGCCGACACCGCCCGCACCCAATAGCAGCACTGCCCCCATCAGTACGGCGGCCAAGCGGCCGCCCTGCACGGGTAACGGCATCATGCCAAGGCCCGCCGGATACCCTCGTCGATCACCTCGGCTTTGTACGGGTTGCCGCCGTTCTCGTGGACGATGATGCCCACCACCGCCTCGCGCAGCACCTGTGGCTTGGAGATGTCGATGGAGTCGCGGACACCTACGCCCAAGCGCTTGGCAATGGCCTGAGCGTACGCCAGGGTGTTGTTCTCGGTGCTGGGCGCCCAGCGGCTGATGAACTCAAGCGGGGTGTCGATGCCAGGACGGCCTACACCGGGCATACCGTCCTTGCCCCGGTAGTTCAGCAGAAGCTTGCCCAGGGCACGGATGCCGTTCTCGGCCTGGTCGAACCTAGCGAAGCGCGGCTTGGGCACGCCTACCTCAATGCCCAGCTGTCCCTGCCAGGCATTGCGTGGGTTGAAATCGATGTTGCCGGGGTTTCGATTGCGGACGCCGCGAGGTGTGGCTGTATTCATAGGTTTCTCCAGGCAAAAAAAAGCCCGCACTGGGCGGGCTGGATAAATTTAGGTATGAGGGTCAGTTCTGCTTGTACATTTCGAATATTTTCTGCGCATACAGCGAATGACCATAGTCATTCGGATGCCACATTACGCCGGCGGACGTGCCGAGGCCCTGCGTGCCAAGAATCGCAGCAATGTCGGAAACCGACCTGTAAGGGACCCGCTTCAACGCTGCGATTGAGCGCATCTCTTGGTCGATTTTGACCTGGCTGGCAGGGTAAATCCCATTCGACTCCAGCGCTGATGGATACCATGGGCCGACCGCTACAACCTTAGGGTGACTATTCATCCCCTTGGCCATGTCCAGAAGGCGGCCGTAGTCAAAGCGAAACTGGTAGACATCAGCCTCGGCATCGTCGTGCTCACCAAGCTGGATCACCACCAGGTCTGGCCTCGCATCTACAACGCTCCTGAAGCCTTGAATGCGCTCGGCAATGCTCCCGCCGCCTCCATAGGTGTGATAACAGCGAACAACTGGCTGGCCTCGATCCTGTTGGATCAAGCGAGATACCACGCCGGGAAAGTCCATCTTGTCGCTGGTTGCAGCCATGCCGGAAACGTGATCCCACCCTAGATCACGAATTGTCCCCTCGTTGACAGAGTGCCGGGTGATGCTGTCGCCAATGAACAGGATACGGTATTGCCCAGGCTCCGGCGCTGGACATGCGACATGGTCGTCCAACTGTGACTTAGGCCCAGCGAAGCAGGCAAAGCTAAAAACCAGTGATGCAATAAACACAGCGGCACGCATCATCAACTCCTTTTTTTGATGCGCGCAATATACACACGTTCCTTACCGCTATGACCAGACTATGAGTATGGCTAAGCAATATCGGAAGGCTGCTCACTGGCATCAGCCGAAATTACTGTAACAGTGGCAGAGTAACGCTTGAGCAGCTGTGCAGTCCTCACGAGCGCCGTAGGTTGCTCCTCCAGCAGCTTGCGCGCCGCTGCATCTGCCTCCGGCTCGCTGGCGTACTCATATTGATGAATGGGGTCGAAGTTGTTGCTGGTGTTGATGACGATATATGGCATGAGCATTCTCCTGACAAAAAAATACCGCCGAGTGGCGGTTGTGGTGGTTTAAGCGTTGGATCAGGTGGGCATATCCGGCCATTCGATCGTATTGGGGAAGCCGGGCTGGTCGGGCAGTCGGTTAAGCGCCAAGCGATAGCGCTTCCAAGCTTTCAATGCGTCGATCTCCCCGATAGTGGCGTCGTCCAAGTCCACTGCATCCTGTAGCGGCGCAATGGCTGTATCCGCTAGAGCCCTCCTCTGGCTAATCACAGCGATAGCGGTATCTCGCTGGTGCTGGGTGACCTCCTGGGCCTTCTCCTCGGCGCTCACCAAGTAGCTCCAATCGATAGCGGCATATCCCTGCGTAGACGCTGGCTGCTCCGCTTCCGGTATCGGCAGCGTGACAAGGCCGTCAGCAGGTGAAACGATGTCGCGCGGAAAACAGGCTTCCCTAGTGGCGTCGATCGGAACAGGCAACTGGAGGGCAATAACCAACTCGCCCCCGATGCGTTCTACCGGAGCAATAATCCAAGGGCACTGGGTTGCCTCACTCGGCAACGTAGCCCCGTCTGGCAGTGGTGTGAAGTCCAGGGTCAACCCGTTGATAGTCAGGCTGTCGCCCTGCTTGTAGATCGTCAATGAGGCCGGGGTTAACGGGAGCACTGGGCTTAACTTAATACGCATCAAAACCACCTTCCAATCGCAACGTATTGATACTGAATGTCAGCGTTTGTGGCAAAACGATATGACCATGAGTTCGCTTCTGCGAAAGTTGTTGACGCCCCCCACCATACGCCGTTGTAGGCCTGCTGACCGATCGCAGATTGGTCTCCGCTCGCGGCTACAGAAGTCAGCGGGGTGGCAAATACTTTCGGAACGGCTGTAAACACAGCCGGAAAATTAGATCGTCCAATGGATAGGCCACCCAGCGCTTGTTTGGGTAGGGTTATCAACCCTAGACAAATTTGGGTGCCATCCGCGAATCGAATGAAATCACCGTTAGAATTTGTCCCTCTCTGGAAAAGCGCGCCCGTGGGCGCTCCGGCAGTCTGGCTAACGGTCCCCAGAACGTTGGTCTTGAGATATGCTGTTGCAATTAAGCCATACAGTTCATCGAAGTTTGCGATCGCCTTCAACCAGGCGCTTCGCCGATCGTCCCCGCCGGCGCCGGTAGGAGCGGTACCGAGGTTGATAGTTTGCTTGGCCATATCATTCCTTACTAAAGAGTTGGTCGGGCTGCAAACAGTGTTCGCCCGTTAGGGTCAACGGGGTTGATACCACTATCGTTCTCCGTATATGCCTGAAGCATGTCACGACGCCCGTTCAAAAAACCTGCAATCGTGGCTCGCCACGGGTTGGCGGAACCTGCGCCGGGAACATAAGTCGGCGACAACACTGCGTTGGCAAGAAAGTAGTCAGC
>JAMRYA010000161.1:0-19796 GCA_024447215.1 Panagrolaimus sp. LJ2400
ACACTTTTTTACCACCATCAACTCCATATTCATGTCTGTAAGGGCATGACCAATATCTTATTAAAAAAAGTAAATTTGGGAATGGTTTTTGATTAAAATATTGTTCAAAAATTAATTTTTGATATTCTACACCCAGCCATAAATGTTGCAAACAGTTATCATTAATCTTTTGATGGATATTGTAAATCTGAAATATTGAGGTTGTTGATTTTTATCGGTGATGGTTTCAACTTAATTCGCAATTAAGTCCCAGTATTTGGCTAATAAACTCGCTTAGCTGGGAGATAATAAGGGACATTAATAGATAAATGGATATAGCTAATAAATAGCAGACGGTAACTATTTTTGTTATAAAATTTTGATGTCGATGATTTTAAAGAGGTCTAATAGCAAGGATAACTTAAATAATCCATTAATAATACATTTATAATATTTGAAAAGTATTCATTATGCAAAATTTTTAGATATTTTATAACAAAAATAGTTATCGTCTGCTATTTATTGGCTATATTTATTTATCCATTAAACCCATGGATCGAGGATTCAGCAGCTAATATTTTGTCTTTAACTATCAAATAGTAAAAAGAGTTTAAAGTATATTGGGATTTGAGCTGAGCCTCTTTTCGCTTAACAATATTATCTGACATTTACTAGTACAACAATACTCAATAACATTCTGCATTTCCCCTTTTGAAACATACAAAAAAGATTCTACCTGAATTGATGAAAGCATTGTTGCAAGAACATAAATGACTGCAGCATCTTTATTATTTGAACCTTTATATTGATATCCTTCTGTATCTATTAGCAACACAACAATCTCTTCATTTTTATGATTTTTAATTATAAATGGTTTTGACCAAATTTTAATTCCTTGTGTTGTATGAGTCGTTGCATTCTGCCATTCAAATCCATCTAAATTTTGTCCATCATTCTCTAACCAATCTGTTGATCTTTCACGAGCAGGTCTTTCCATCCATTCAAGATATTTTAGAAAAAAGTTGAGAAGATAGCTTTTTCCGGTGTTGTACATTCCAACAATACTTAGAATACAGAGCTGAAAAGGAACAATTCTTGAAGTGAGCTCTGATTTTTGGTAACATTTCTCTTCTGTAAAAAGCTTTAGAAACAAAGTTACTTTTTTATCTGCATATTTTGGATGTAGCAGTATCTGTTGAAAAAGACTATCGTCAAGCACAAATCCACCTCCACGATGTAAAATATTTATTGCACGTGGAGGTGGCAGAGTAGGTTGTGGGATGTTTAGAGCAACAATATTTTCAGCATCCATGGATGTTAAACCTAAAATTTTAATTTACTTTAACAAGGATCAAGCTTGTTCAAATTGGTCAAATATGAATTATGGATAATATGCAAAATAGTATCTATCTCATCTCATACACATCTTCCTTGGATTTTAGTTATATAAAAATTGAAAGAAAGGGCCATTGTTGCGTTGGCAAAACAACTATTTTAAATGATTGCTCTAGTCACAAATCAATTGGCACTTAACTACTTTTTGTCCGTATGCCATGGCATTTTATTTTCAATCATAAAAGAATCCATTGGTTCATCGAAGCGCAAATAAAAAATTCCATTTTTGCCGATTTGCTTTTCTAAAGAATTAGACTTTTTACAAACTGTATTTGTGTAATTTCATTTCTTTAATTAAGCAATAAAATATTCAAATCAAAAATTCAAACACGATAAAAAACCATCAAATTTTTTTTCAAAAACATCAACAATCATGTTTCTTGGCGACATGGGGGACTGCTGCCAATCAAGTAATTTGAGTTGAGTTGATCGGTGCTGTTACTCACTCATGACTCACATTTTTTATTACTTATCATTATTATTATTTATTAAATTATTTTATTAATTATCATATTATATAACGGAAAAAGTAGTGTTATTTGAACGAAAAATTAGTGTTATTAGTGGTAATATGTGAATTTGTGTGTAATTTATGGTTAAAAATGTTTAATGGTTTATATACGGGATATCAACAACCGCTGCAGATAAAACAAGCACCACTACAGCAACAGCAACAAATTCATCAACAGTCAGGTCGAATATTTGCTCCAGTGCTAGTTCATCAACAGCAGCAACAACAAATATATCCAAAGCTAGAAAGAAATGAACTAACTGAGCAAATTCAACCATACCAACAACAGCAGCAGGAAGGATATATAACAAATGGGACATTGTCCATTCAAAAACAAGAACCGCATGAAACAAATGGCACAATACCAGCCCAGCAGCAGCAACAACACCAACAACTTCACCATCAACCTGTTCCTTATCAACACCAGCTTGATTATCTAACAAGTGATATTCAGCCAGCTCAAACACAGAAACAATATCTTTCAAATGGACTTGTACCATCACAGCAACAACAACAACCCCATCAACCTGAAGGACAAGCACTTCCCTATCAACAGCAACTAGATTATCTAAGAAGAAATGAAATACAGCCAGCTCAATATCCATTAAATGGACTTGTACCAACACAGCAACAGCCATATCAAACGAATGGACAAGTTCAAGCATATCCCCAGCAGCAACAACAATATCAACAACAACAACAAAATATTAATGCTCAAATTGATATGTATTTAAATAATGATCACCTATATATCAATCGACCACATCAACAACTCTTACATCACCCTTCTCTCAAACCTCCATATCCACAATATTCAGCTCCACAACAACTACCCTATCAGCCACAGCAACAACAATATATTCATCCCCCTTATCCCAACACCCAATATTGTCCACAAATGTATCCACCACAACAATCACTACCAACAATCCCTCGAATAACAGAAGAACTATCACAAAACTTGGATCCTGAATATGTTAAAGAGCTTGATATTTTGTATATATTACTTCAAAACGGAACTTCTAAAGATGAGCTAATATCTATATTTTCTTGCTTTGCACAAAAGTATTTAATGCTGCCATTTTTATGGAATTATCGGTTGCAGTAAGTTTAGCTTTACTATCCTTTTTTTCTCACTGCTTATTCACCCCTTTATCTCCATTTCTTTTCAGATTACAATATCAACCTTTTATGTACAGTATCCCTCCAGCAGATCGAATACAAATTATTAAAAGAAGTTTAAATGACTTTTATTGTAATGATGAACTTTTAAAATATCAACAACAAGATAGCTTTAAATGTTTTGATCGAACATTTTTATCACATGGTAGAAGAGTAAATTGGGATATTATTTATGATGGACAACAACCTTCAACTGTTTTATTAACAAAAGCTAAAGAAGATTTGTTTTATCCACATGAACATTTGCTTTCTGCTTATAAATTTTATGAAGCACATTCAGGTTTGTTGAAATTTTTATTTCAAGGAATTTCAGAATTTGTGGCCCCATTTTTGCCCTTATACTTGTCTTTGCAAGGATAGTTTAGGGACAAAATATCAGCAGCTGAATCCTCGACCTGTGGGTTTAATAGATAAATGGATATAGCTAATAATTTGCAGATGATATCTCTTTTTGTAATAAAACAGTCAAAATTCTGCATAATGAATACTTTTCAAATATTATAAATGTATTATAAATGGATTATTTGAATTATCCTTGCTATTAAGCTTCTTTAAAACCATCGACATCAAAAGTTCATAACAAAAATAGATATCGTCTGCTATTTATTAGCTATATCTATGTATTTATTAAACCCACAGATCGAGTATTCTGATGCTGATATTTTGTTCCTACGTATCACATAGCTTAACGAGTATTGTGGGGCCCCAAATTTTCTTTCAATTTTGACTGTTCTATTTTTTTCTTTACCTTGTTCTATTAATCAAAATTTTCATCCGCACTTTTTTTCAGATCAAATCCTCTCACAAAAAGAATACCTCAAATATAAGAAAGCTTTACAATTTTGCCAAAGAATTATTGCTGCTGATTCACTTCGAAAACTATTTTGTTGTTTTACTGAATTTGAAGAAGATCCAAGATTTGTAATACAAAATGTTGAAGTATTAATTGCTCAAAATCCTACTTGTCAGTGGTTATGGAAATCTTATTTACAGTATCTCAGAGATCGACAGCCGAAGGTATGTAAAGTTTTTAGTTATCGTTATTTAATATGTTGTGTTACTGTATTTTATGCAATTTTTTTACAGGTATATCTTGATGTCTTTCAAAAATATATTCGCTTTTTTATCAGCGACAAGCCAATGCTTCAATACTTCGAAACAGAAAAACAAAGAATACATTCAACAACAAATTTTCGAAGTTATCTATCCCTTGAAGATTTCTTATTCGATGACATGAAACATGAAAATTATTTCCAACCACTTCATGCATACCGTATTCATAGTTCAACAAACTTTAAAAATGCATATGAACAAAAATTTTCACTTCCACCTACGTTGATACAATATTTGCTGAAGACTGCTTCAGCACGGCAGCTCAATACTCTATTCGAAACTTGTAAACAAATTTTTTTACTTCCAATGACACCAATTTGTTGTAATTTGAGAGTAACGAATCACTGGGCTTATGATAATAATAATTCAAGGTAATTTTAATGGTTTTTAATAAGTTGCTTTTGAATTTAAAAAACTTGTGTTTTTTGAGAAAAGTTATGCTAATAGAGGCGTCTGTTAAGTTTACCGATTAAGGTTGCTCATTTACCAGTAATTTTGATCTTCGATAAATTTACCGAAAATGCTAAAAATGGTAAAATGTGGTAAAAATGATTGTCATCTTTCCGCCTTCCTTATTCATGGCAGATTCATCCAACAGAAAAAAGGAAAGTGAAAGAGAAAAGAGAGGTGTGAAAAAATTTTTTATTCTCACTTTCTTCCTTTATTCTTTTTTACTGAGAATCGTTTTTTCATTCTTTTTCCTTTGTTCTTTTTTTGCTTTTCTATTGTTCTTCTACTGTCTTTTTGAGCTTAATCTTAAAAAGCTTATATCTTTTTTTAAAATTTATTATTTAAAAAAGTGCCGTGCTAAACTCATGATAAGATCCAGATAAATAGGTTTATCAAATAATCACAAAAAAGATAACCGATAAGCTGAGATCTCGAGCTGAGAAAAACAGCAAAAGAACAAAGAAAACAAGGTGCGAAGAAATTTTTTTTTCACACCTCTCTTTTTTTCTTTCATTTTACTTTCAGGGGCTGCCGTGTTTTACTCTCAAATCAGAACTGATTATTATTTTACACGAAATCTTCAAAAATGAAATGTCAAAATGGCATCCATTTGAAAAAAAAACGCTTTTAGGAATACATTTCCAAACAACTTTGATTTTTTTATATGTCTGCTTTTTTCTTTAATTTTATAGCCAGAAGACTGTTTCCCGCATTGTTCAAAAATGTCTAAATTTTCATAAACTTATTCCTCTATAATCACTGCCTGTTTAACTTTTAAATTTGACGCTGTCTGGTAAATTGTTCACACACAAAATAACCCCTTCCTAAAAACTGAGATTTTTAAAGCTGAAACAATTGTACTTCATTAATCCCTCTAATTTTTCAGATCACCATGTTGCCAACAGTCTTTCAAATTTTCATCCTTCATTCCATGGGAACTACAAAATATTTTTTTGGTTAAATCTTTAATCATCGAAAACGCAAAGCCTGCAACAATGTTATCAGCAATTATTTCAAAAATATCAAGATGTGAAATTTGGTGTTTAATTGTTCAAGGACAAAGTGTGCTGCTTGATGAACTTAAAATTTTATTAGAATCTGGAAATGTTGAAAAATTTTCTTTTACTGGTGGATTTATTGGTGGTGCATATATGAAAATGGTTGCAATTGAAGATGTGGTGGAAATGCTTCCAAAAGCTCATACTGTAATGTGAGTTAAATTTTTATATAGGGGAGCGAAATGGAGAGACAGTACTCGTTGTAATATCGATTATTTTGATTCGGCATCCGTGAGTCCCGAGTAGGCATACAAAGGAGGGGCTATTTTTTAATTAAACGGTTTCTAAACGACCAAATTAGATGAAACTTTGAGAAAATGTATACATGAATCTGGGGAACAAATATATAACGCATTTTTTCTCAAACTCGAGCAAAAATCAAAACTTTCTTCAACTCGATTTTTTCAAAATGATCGTATGGACTTGAAATTTTGCAAATGTAAAATATAATCAAGTTAAAAAAATTTGTGGGAAATCATGGAAAACCGTAGAAAATCATACTGAATTTTCCACAACTTTCCACGGTTTTCCGCAATTTTCCACGAGCTTTTTAAACCTTTTTCCATTTTTTGGATTTTGGGATGTTGTTTGGATTCTAAATTGGATTCGAAGGGTATATAGGAGTCCAAAAATAAAATAGATTTGTTCCTCAGGTCCATATGTACATTTTCTAAAAGTATGATGTAATGTGATCTTCTAGAAATCGTTTAATTAAAAAAATGGAAATATAGCTCTAGCAGATGCTATACTTTATATACTATAATAATTACAACAATTGCTTTTTTAGTCTTGACTCTGCAGCATTCACTCCAGAAACATTTACCCGTTTATCACATATCAATCGACAAGCAAAATTTAAAGAACTTTCAATTGAAAAACTTTCACCATGTTTTCGTCTTTTTGATTTTGAATATTTTATTACGGTAAGTTTAATGTTATTTTTTATGGATCACGGTTATTCTGCCATAAACCATTTCATCTTCAAAATATTTTGCTGAAAAAAGAAACTTTACCATAATGGCATGAAATATGTCATGGTGAAATGTCCATTGTCGAAATTTCCTTTCGTCAAAATCCAAGAAAATCTTTTTGTACTTCCTTAAATAATATTGTTTATTTTTTTTTAGAAGCACGCAGCAAAAAATTCCACTTTCACATTCAAATTCCAGTCTTTCACTCCAAATGATTTTATTAAAAAGTTTAATAATTTTGTTACAAAAAAATTGTTTCCAAATTGGCCAATAACTCGATCAAAGCCATTAATTTCTATCACAAAACAGAAAAAATAAATATGCCAGTAATTGTTGTTGAAGCATTTTGTTTAAATTTTGTATACAGTTTTTTAGTAAATGCCTTTCATTTTTGCTTTAATTTATTTTTTATTATACATGTTAATATATATGGTACTTATACTTATTTTCTCTCAGGTGTACATTATTTCGAGTGTAAATAAATTTTTTAATATTTAATTTTGTTTTATAATTTTATTTCAAAACAATATGTTGCAATATGCAAATTATGGGAATTATTCAAATTAAATTCAACAAAATTAACTTTCAGTACAAAAAAAGACCCGTTATAATTAATATACATATAGTTTTTGGGCAAAATTTTAAATATTTTTAACCTTCAAAAGTTGTAGTTAAAACTTTTTGTGGAACTGACATTGATGGTTCACCTTTTTTGATTTCAGTAGATTTTAAAATTGCAACAATTTCATGAATTTCACGGCCTTTTGTTTCTGGTAATGAAAAATATAAAGCAAAAATAGCAAGTGATGATGGAATAATAAACAATGGGATAAAAGTATATGCTCCAATAACCTAAAAGAAAAGTTTTTGATCAACTACTATTTTTTTTGCAAATTCTTACATTAAAGAGTGGAATTGTAGAGAATCCAGTGATAGCAATGCTGACACTATTCAGCGATTGACACACACATATCATAGATGCACGATATTTTAATGGAACAAGCTCAGCAGGAATAAACCATGAAATTGGTCCAATTGCAAGGCCATAACAAAGAATATATCCTGTCATACCAGCTAAAGCAAAGTATTTTGCCCATGAAATTTCGTGGATAAATGCTGCGGCACCAACAAAGATTCCCAAACATGCAATAGAGAGAATACCAAATGTAAGAATTAAACATCGACGTCCAAAACGTTTTATTAAACCACTTGCAATGAATGAAGAGAAAACAAATGCAACCATTAACAAAGTGGATGAAAGTTGTGCAAAATCTCTAAAAAGAAAGAAGGACTTTGAAACGCTTTTTAACCTAGAAAACTTACTTTGGAAGTTCAATAAATAAAAAGAAATGCGTAGAAGATTGTAAAATTGTAAAGAATGGTAATGTTAGCACCAAAACACCAAATGATAGAATAAGAGCTTTTCGAAGATACCAAACTTTAAATAAATCGATCATTGTTCCACCATCTTCTTTGTCTGATGGTTCACTTTCAGCTTCTCGAAGATATTGTTCAAGGATGAGGCCATTTTCAAGCTTTTTTCCTTGATAAAATTCAAGGGATTTTAAAGCTTTTTCTGGGTTTTTTCTAAAAAAAGCGTGTTAAAATGGGTAATTACTTTGAATGGGATCAATATATCAGCTTTGCGAAATCGAAAAAATCAATATATATATATATTGCGCAATCGATATATTGATTTTTTTTCGAAAACATGAAAAACTTTGATTTTTGTAAAATTTCGTTTTCGAATTTGAGAAAAATTTCGATTTCGACGGAAATTTCGATTTTGGGAAAATTTTTGATAAAATTACTTACGAAGAGATCATTAAAAACTTTGGTGTCTCAGGAAGCCATAACAAAAATGGCAAAGCTAATAGTCCCATTGCAACAGGAATTGCAAGTAAAAAAGTAATATGATTTCCAAGAAGAGCATCCATTCCAAGAATAACTCCAAGTAATGCCATAACAGCATATCCACCATTAAAGAGGGAACTAAGTACCCCTCGAAGTTTGGTAGGTGAAATTTCTTGTAAATACATAATTGCAACTGCATCAGACATTGGTGAAAAGAATGATGCTACAAGTCTACCAAGCAGGAGCATTTCTGGTAAATGTATTGCTGTTGCGGTAGTTTGAAGGGCCATTGCAAATGTCATCATTCCAGTAGCAAGGAGATAGGCACCTAAAAAAAAGTATTTACATTTAGTGGTGATATTGTGGAGCTCATTTAAATCACTTTATATTACAGTAATCTCTCCTTCTTACCTTTTCTTCCCCATCGATCTGTAATAAGTGGAGAGAGTAATCCACCAGGAACTTGTCCAGCATACCATGAACTCATTAATATATCTCTTAGTAAAGTAACTTGTCCATCAGAAAATTGTGCACCTCGATGGACATAACTTTCATTAATAAAATTATCCACTTCTAGAACAGCTTCATTTAAGCCTGCATGTGAAAATGAACTAAAACAATTTGTTGCACATGTTAAAACACTTCCAATCAAAAATAGTGTTACAATAACACTTCTAGGATTTGATGATTCTGTTGAAGAAGTAGTCGTAGCTTCAGAATTACTTGAAACATCTGAAGATGAAGCTGAGGATACTGGAAGAGTTTCATTTGAGCTGTAATCATGTGAAGAAGACATATGAATGTTTTAATAGAATCAAATAATGAATGATGAAACTTGATCTTTAGCTCAAGCTTTTAAAGCTAATTTTTTTCTTGATCATTTTATGATTTATTAGAAATTCTTATCATGTGTTTTGATATTTTTTGAGACGCCTTCTTTTTTGGCTTTTCCGGTGACGCAAATGCGGCGCTTATCATGAGATCACCTCTCTGTAATTACTGCTACCAAATGGTACACCTCAAAATAAAATGTCTTATCATGATCAATGATGTCAAAGTTCAAAAACAAACAAACAGCCAAAGAAGAAAAAAAAACTACTGATCATCATCATAAAGGTTGTAAAAAAATTTTTATACGGTAGCAAACATCCGACATAAAAAGAAAGTGAACTTTTTAAAGGTAGAATCACACAGAATCCCCTAGAACAAAAAGTTACAAATACTGCTGGATTGCTGGTTTTTAGAATTCAAGCTGGTGCTTAGAAAATGAGTTTTCAGTCATTTTAGAAGTTAAAGAGCATACATCTCCATTCGCAGTTTACAGCAGCTTGGGTTCATAATTCTAATAATACATTATACAAATTTTTATTATTTGGAAACACTTTTCCAAAAGGATTCACTCTTAATATGAATCTCAATACCGGGTAAATGTTGACCTATATTGTACAAATTTTGATTTTTTTAAAAGTCAAAATATCAAAACAAAATAACAGCCACTTAAAAAATTGGGCAAAGAGAAAAACGATTTCCTATGTTTTTGAACAATTAACTTACTTTATAAAATAGCTGCGCTGTTGACTTTTGTGAAGTTAATGAGCTTACCATTTAAAACATCTAGATTTTGAAAATCTATAATAGTTTTTTACTAGTGCCGTGATTAAATTTGAAATTTACGACCTCTGAAAAAATGTTCCCAAATACAAACATTTAAACTTTTCTACGATCTTCTTCCACCCCATGAACTACCTCGGAAAATATGTACATCCAGAAGTTGCAAGTTACAATATGATGTTAAAAATAAAAATTCAGCAAAATTCTAAAATAAAATCATATTCCTTTTTTTACATTTAAGGGCATTTATTTAGACATAATTTTGCAGTAAATTGAAGAAAAAAAAGACAAACGAAAGCGACTTTAAATTTTTAGGGTTTTATACTTGATTTTTTTGTGAACTTTGATAACAGTTATTTTTTTTTGCAAAAAAAATCAAATAACACATTAAACGAGATAAATGCATGTTTTTTACGATATTACATTTGCGTCATCTTTGGTGTAGACATTGGAGGTGGTCTGAAAATGTTACCATAAATTTGTTTTTTTACATTATTTTTTTAAGATCAAATGCATTAAAATTGCCAATTACCAGACATTGATAACATATATTTGTGTTTACATCATCGATTGCCACCGGAAACCATATCAGATCCTCCCCAAAGAAAATACATTGAACTTCCACAGATTAAACTTTAAATTTGGAATGGAATGATTTTGCGTCAATTTCTTCCCCTTGCCCTTTAAACTTTCCATTAAGATTTTTGATAGCAGACTAAAAATTTGTCAACGAAATATTTACTGTTTTCTTTTTTCAGCTAAATTTTTTCTTTCCTGCTTTGTTTGTAGATGGCTGCCTGCTTGATTAAATTTTTTTAACGTTCATATTTTAAGCGATGAACTTTGATATATTTTTTGATTTCTTGCAAAAAAAGGGGAGTGATGAGCTTTTTTTGGGTAAGACAAAAACAAATTTGACAAGTTTATCACTTCTGAAAAAAAAGATAAGAAAGCAAAAACACGATTGCTTTCAACATCATTCAAGTCAAATATTCAAAATGTTTACTTACTGAAAAACAAATATCAGTTATTTTTTGTAATCGTTTTTTATGGATTTTATTAAAAACAAACAACAACAAGGTTGTAAACTGTGTCATGTTTTGTCTTGCAAAAAAATAGGAAAGGAGATTAGGAATAATGCATTTCACAATGAAAAAAACGCAGTATTTTCGAGGACGGATGATGAGATATAAATTGATATTATTAGAATTCAACATTAACATGTGAAAAAAAACCCCGTAAATGATTACTTTAAGAGATGTTGATTCAAGTAATTGCCGGATTTTGTTTTTCATTCGTTTCTACCTGACTTGTAAAGGCTCATATTTAACGGGAAAAATCTCTCTTCATGTGAATCATATAATTATTTGAAGAAAAAAAATTTATTACATTTTGATCAGTGTAAAAAGTTTAATTAACGGTATTTAAAAAAATGCAAGTATAGTTTGTAATTTGGTACACCTTCAAGAGTTCCAATGCAATCCAACAAAACAATAAAAAAATGGAGCACTAATTGCTTGCAATGGCATGCCACTTTCAAGATCAACTTTTTTTGTTCTTTTATTTGCCCCTCTGCACTAAACTGAAGGATAATAAAATAGAGCACTAATTAGTTGTCATTGGCATGCACCACATTTTTATGTCTTTTTTTGTTCAAAAATTTTATGTCCATATTGGCACTTTAATTCTTTCTTATCCTGTCAAAAAAACATTGCTGTTTCTTTTTCAAGAATTTTTTTATTATACAAAAATGTCATATTTTTGTCCTCCTTTACCTGATATTAATGAATCATTATTGAATTCTTTTGATCCAGAATATGCTAATGCTTTGTCGTCAATGCATCAATCCATTAAAGCAATTCATACACTTAACAAAGATATCAAAAAAATGGTAGAAATATTTGATAAATTTTCACAAAATTATCTTTTATTACCAGAATTATGGTTATGGCGAGCAAAGTAAATAATTTTTAAAAAATGATTTTATTTGCGATCGCGTAAGGATAGCGCAAAAGATAAAAACTTTGTCATATCCTTGCACCCATGGCTGGATATGACAATACCCCTGACCTATCTAAATTTACTTGAAACAATATTTCTTTTTTTATACCGTATTTTAGTTGCCCTCTAAACCTTAACACGTATTATTTATCTGCGTCAGATGCTGAAAGATTAAGAAATGGTATTATTAAACGTGCATTGCATCATTTTTATTCACAAAAATATTTGGAAAAAAATTTTGCAAAGCAACACGCATTTCAAAAAATATTTTATTTTAAATGGCCTTCAAAGAATAATACTAAAAATACCATCAAACATCCACCCCTTTCAGAAGCAATTAAAATGGTAACATATCCAAATGAAAATTTACAAAAACTTTTTAATTATTATGAAACGAATTTGGGTAAGATATCTTAGCACTAGATAAATTTATAAATAAGAATTTTTTTAGATCAAGTTATTCCACAGCATGTTTATTTACAATATAAAAAAGTTTTAAATTATAGTAAACAAATTCAGAGCAATGGAACAACTGCAGCTCAAATATTGCAATATATTATTGAAACGAGCAATGATGAAACATTTATTATTCAAAATGCTGAAAGCTTTATCGCTGATAATCCAACAGATAAAGAACTATGGAAAATTTATTTAAATTTTTTAAAAACTCGGAATCCAAAAGTAAACAAGTTTTAATATGTTTTCATTTTTTCATCAAGACATGACAGACTCGTCTAACAGAAAAAAGGAAAGTGAAAGAAAAAAGGGATGTGTGAAATAATTTTATATTCTCACTTTTTTCCTTCGTTCTTTTTTTATTTTTCTATTGTTCTTCTATTGTCTTTTTAAGCTAAATCTTAAAAAGCTAATATCTTTTTTTAAAATTTATAAATTAAAACAGTGCCGTGCTAAAGTTTAGATAAGATCCAGATAAAAAGGCCTATCAAATTATCACCAAAAAAGATAACATGAGAAAATAACAGTAGAAAAAAAGGAAAAAAAAAGGTGTGAAAAAACCATTTTCCACAAATCTCTTTTTTCTTTCACTTTCCATTCAAGGCTGCCGTAAAGAATGATCCAAGACGTCGTAAAAAATCAAATTTTTTCGTTTTTTCGAGAACATTTTACCGTATTCTCACAGTAATCCACATGACCCCGATTTCATTCTATCATCCTATGCACTTATCCAGCTCAAATAGTTCAAAAAATTCATGTTTTTAAACAACGGACAGAATTTTATGAGCATCCGTGTATTATAAAAAAAGGCTTAAATTTAGTATCTTTTTAATTAAATCCATCACAAAAAAAAAATAAAGCACAAATTGCTTGCAAATACATGTCATTTCTACAGTCAAGTTTTTTCCCCTCCGCACTAAATTAAAGGATAATAAAAAAGAACACTAATTAGTTGTCATTTGCATGCACTCTTCATCCCTGTCACAAAGAATTAATGTGCCAAATTTTAGAAATTACATGTGACAAAAGTGTTTATATTTGTTAGTATAGCATCAGCACTTTATTATACCAACGCAAATTACCTTTCACAATTTATTTGAGAACTGTAAAAAAGGGGATTTTTAAACGGGCCATGTTAAACCCACAACCACAACTACCCCACAATACATGTTTTAAAACCATTTACAGAAAATAAAATATTTTTACAGGTCTATTTGGAAGTGCTATCAAAATATACAAAATTTTTTGTATCAGATATACCAATGAAAAATGTATTTTACCAAGCATACCAAGAAATTAAAAGTACACCACAATATGCAAATTATCGAATACTTGAATCATTTTTATTCAGCAGTCTACCTCAACAAAATTCATTCCAACAATTAAATACTTATTCATCTATGAATTATCCGCTATCAATTACTCCAAGCTTTGCTACAAATTCTATGCTAGCTGTTCAAACTACAAATTCAAAACAACCTCCAAAATTGCCAACAAAATTTTTCAAAGCTTTTGATTCCCCATCAAAGCAAACCTACTCTCTTCCTTACACTTTCATCCATAATATCCTTGATACCGCACCAGCAAGACTATTACAAGCATTATTTCATTCATGCAAGAATTTATTTTTACTTAAAAAACAGCTAATTTGTTGCCATTTAACATTTTCGGCTTTTAAGCATCACACTTTTCAAGGTCAACTTTTAATCCTTCCATATCATTTCAACAACTACCCCGAAATTCAACGACTATTTATTGTTAATTCTTTAACATGTCGATCATCTAAAAATCATCGGCTACTTTCATCTCTTTCTGCACGAGTTTTTCGATCTGATGTAAAAGTTTTTGAAATAAAATATCAGTGTTTATTTTGGCAAGATTTTTTACGTTTAGTAAATCCTGATAAAGTTAGAAAATTTATTTTTGAAAATGGAAAAATCATTTTTAAGAATAAAGAGCTGGTAAAATTTGAAGATGTTATTGCAATGTTACCAAAAGTCAATCATTTGACGTAAGTTTTAACCATTCTTAAGAATTAAAAGGGCCTGTCTAAACAAGGAATTTGGATAAATTCTAAAATGAGGGTACAAAAAAGATAACAATAAAAACCTGCTTCACAGGTTGTCCTTGATTTTTAAGATTAAGTTACTGGCAGGTACACCTGAATGTGCTTTGATATACCCATTTGTATGTTTAATATAGAAACAAAAAAAAATATTCAGGGGGTCAATTGTCATGGAGTCAAACGTCATGGAGTCAATTGTCATGGGGTCAAACGTCACGACCCCCACCCAAGTAAATTATAGTTAAACTAAATATTTCAGGTTATTCACTTTAAAATGCAATGCTGAAACCGCTAATAAGCTTGCAACAATGGAAAGACAATGCAAATTTGAAAAATTTCATATTGGCCAATTAAACAAAGATTTTAATTATTTTCATTTTCGTGATTTCTTATATGTAAGTTAGCCATTTCTATATTTGCCGTTTTGTAGATCCAATAATCATTTACAATTCTATTACATTAAAATTTCAGAGAAATTCAGCACCGAAATCAAGGTTTCGAATTTCTTTTGTTGCTGATACTCCTCACATCTTTGTTGCAAAAGTTAATGAAACTTTAAAAGAAATAAAGAGATCTTGGATTCCCGCAAAGGAACAACCAATAATTTTGAAAGCTTTATCAGCACCAAGCATTGCACCATGTGAACTTAAAGATTGTGTTTGCCGCGGGCATAAAAAAGAAAAATAATATGTGACATTTTTTGGATGTGTTTGTTTTTGTTCTTTTTGTGATTTATAAAATAAAGCACTGTAAATACTTGTAACGTCTCAAAACATATTTCGTCATATTCATCTAGTATACAAACATATTCTTGCAAATTGTTTGCAACGTAAATATGCTTTTGCAAAATAATTTTCACCAAACGAGTATACTTAACGTCAGTTGTGTTTTATTTTGTCACAACTTGTGAATCACAACAAAGACTATTTTTTATCAAGTAATTTTCAAAGAGGAATGCAGCCTATAAAATTGATGGACTAATTTCTTTTAAAATTGTTAACCAACATTTGATTGTTTCCTGACGAACATTCTCTCTCTTTTTTTGCAAAGAAATTTGTAGTTTAAAACTGCATAAATTTATTTTTGCAGCTGTTTAAAATTTTAAGGTGTGCCTCTCTTATCATTTTATTTGTTATCATTCTTTTCTTCCAACTTTATTTCATCATAGTCAATTGATTTTAAAAAGTAACACACCCAGCGGAGTCAGTTTTTTTGTTGTGTTTTAAATAAAATTGATTCTTTTTTGATGGACTAATTTTTAAATTTACTTTTCAAAAAATCTTTATACTGTAATTGTAGTAAGCAACTGTAATTCTTTTTTAGTTGATATTACTTTATAATTTCATAGAAGAATAATGACCGATCTGCTGATAGCAGTGCCAACAATTCCAACAATTGATGAAAGAATTTTATTAAATTGTGATCCAGTTTATGCTTCAAAAGTTTATGATTTGCTTACAGCATTGAGAGGAACACAAGATGTGTATGAATTGAGAAAGTTATTTGATGAATTTGCTGAAAAATATTTGGTATTACCACAGCTATGGGTTTATCGAAAAAAGTATGTTTTTACAGCTTATGAAAAAATAAGAGCTTTTCGAAGATACCAAACTTTAAATAAATCGATCATTGTTCCACCATCTTCTTTGTCAGATGGTTCGCTTTCAGCTTCTCGAAGATATTGTTCAAGGATAAGGCCATTTTCAAGCTTTTTACCTTGTTAAAATTTCAAGGGTTTATAGAGCCTTTTCTGGATTTTTTCTAAAAAAAAGATGTGATTTACAGAAGCAATATTTTCTTCTGGCGGGCTCTCATTTCTAAAATTTTGAGAAATTTCTTTCAGTTTATCGATTGTGAGAAAATCAAGGATGTCAGCAGAATTTTTTTTCTGTGCGGGCACTAAAAATTTGGGAGGGTACACACCAATGATCTTTTGCCGCTTTAACATAGCGACAAAAGGTCAAAGGATTTTTTCAATTGCGAAGGGGGTGTATGAACGTTGTGTCACCCCCTGCTGGCATCCTTGTTCAGTATAAACGACAAATTTGATTATGTAAAAATTTTTCGTTTCATAGAAAAATATTAGAATACTACATTAGCTACCGTAATTTTTACTACTCATGTATATAATTTTTTTAAAAAATTTCTTATATATTTTTTAGCCTATATTCTGTTTACGTTCTAACAACGCTCCATGCAAATCGAGATGAATTTGATCAAATTAATAAAAAAGCATACTGTAGCTTTTATTCTCCTGATACATATGAAAATAATGGATTTACAAAATATTATTATGAAATGAAAAAAAAAATATTTGATTGGCAACTGTGTTATCCTGAGTAGTGATACACTGGGTTTAGCGTTGTCTAGCGTACCGTAATCCCTAACTTTTTACGCGGCAGCGTATTGGGGAAAAACGACGCTGGCTACTTAAAATCTTTCTGTAGAAAATATTTTTGTAAATTTTTATTTTTAAAATATTACTGTAAAAAAATCATACGGTAACTTTGGTATACTGTAACTTTGGTATACTGTAACTTTGGGATACTGTAAGTTTGGGATACTGTATTCAAAGGAGTTTTATCAAGAATTAAATTTTTCCAAAAGTTTTTTAAAGGTCAAGTTAAAAGTTCAAGCTTACAAGTTTGAGTTATGAGATCACTTGCTTATCAGTCATGAATCCATGATCTTATCAGTTTTTTATCACTAAAATTTTTTTTCAAGTTTTTGTTTTGTATTGATCAAGTCCAAGTCAAATTTAAATTTTTCTTATCAGTTGACCTTATCAGTTGCCTTATCAGTGATAAAGGCGGAGCGATTGATCAAAGCTTTTTAGCGCCCAAACAATAAGTCTCCTTCCAAATAAATATTTTATCACCGATTTTGTTTTCGTGTCGAGACCCTATTTCGAAATATTATTTCATAATTTTCCCGCAAAGCCTTTCACAAGCAAGCCGACAATTGTTTCCCTCTTTGTTTTTTTTTTCTGGCTCAATCTCTTTTACCTTTGACCCGAATAATAAAAGTTCACTTATACGCAATATCTGACCTCATCTACTTCCTTTCTGTGGAACATTCCTCTTTCTCCGCGGCATCGAGCTAGAAAGATCAACAAATGCCAAAGGGAAATGTCAAAGAGACATCAACAGCTGCTGACCGAGAGAGAGAGAGAGAGAGAGAGAGAAAGAATAAGCAAATCTCGCTCCATCGAAAAGAAAGAAAGGGAGCAAACTGACAAAAAGGGATCGCTCAAGAGGGAAAAAAAAAATCTGATCGAAAATGCTTATTTAATGTCTGATTGTCAAAAATTAAACAAATTAATTGGTTTTTCCTGGTTTATTTAGTTTCAATTACATAAAAATTACAAAAAATAATACAAAAATTGAACAAAAATATAAAAACATTGCAAAAATTGATTAAAAATACATCAAAAATATATGCTAAAAACGAAACAAAAACGATACACTTTTTATATGCTTAAGGATACAAAATGCATTAAAAATTATCACCCAAAACGAAACAAAAACGATACAAAAATGAAACAAAAACGATACACTTTATATTTTAGCTGTTTTTCCTTTGATCTTTGCCGACAATTCATGCGTGTGTGAGAGAGAGGGGTGAGGAAGAGATGAGGGGAAGATTTTATTATTCTATTTATTTGCATTTAAATGTTGCACTGAGTGAAGTGCCAGCAAATTTTCCATCAGCAAGCTGAATGACAGGAATAGGCAATGAACTCCAATGATGACGACTCGTTTTTTCAATAGGCTCTTTAGGATTTTTATCAAATAAAAAACATTGAATTTCTTGTCCATTTTTAAGAGTTGCCTCAACAAATAATTCCATCTGTTCCATTGGCGTCATATAAGTTCCATCAGATTTTATAATTTTACTCAAAAGTATTATTTTTCTAGCTGAAGACGAAGTTCCATTTTTAAATGTTTTGTCGGATTTATATTTTGGTTCCATAAAGCATAATAATTTCCAAAGCATTGGCCCAGCTCGTCGAACATATTTGCTTCGGTTGCGAGTTTTGTTGTCAGTTGTTATCAAAAAATAACTCATATACGCAGCCATCAATGGATTAAGCTCAATCGGAACTTTATCAGGAACAGGATAAACTTGAGTTCTGGGAATCTCCATCTGTTATGGTAAAGTTCTGACTGTAATGTCGATGGGTAAAAAACCAAAAATTCAGTCTTTATCTCAAAAATCGGCAGTTGAACACAGGACGAGGGACGTTTTCGATATAAAGTAACGCTATAGAAGCAGACAAAAATGCTATTTTTTCTAAAAAAATAATTTGAATCTTTTCTTTTTTTCTCTGTTGTACAAGCGAAATAGAAGTAACGCATCTTAGGTTCATTTTAGTTTTAGGATATAAATATTAAATTTTCAAGGATATTCTAATTGGCAGCACTTGCTCAAAATTGTATCACTTAAAATTTTCTTGTTTTTTCCTTGCTAATTTCTATGATAGATATAAAAATGCCTGCCCGTTCTCGTATTTTTCCCGTTCCTGATAAAGTTCCCGATGAGTTACATCCATTAATGGCCGCATTCATGAGTTATATTTTACAAACACATAAAAGTAAAAATAATAGCAATTGTGTTAAAAGAGTGGTTCCAATGATATCAAAGCTTTTATTTTTCTTTAAACCTCAATATAAAATAGACAAAAAATTGAGAAAGCAAACTCCTATGAGCTATAGAAAAGGAATTTTGAGAGCAATAGTTACGAAATCGGATGGGACTATAATGAAACCTGTAGAGCAGTTAAAGGTATTTACCGAGAGCGCTAAACGAAATAATCAAGAAATTCGATGTGTTTTGTTCGAAGGTAATTGTAAAAATATAATAGGCAAAACTAATGAAAAATCCAACCATGCATTAATTATCCCTGTTATTAAAATGGAAAATGGTAAATTTGCAGCGACTTCAACTTTTAATGGTTTCAGTTCTAATTTTCACAATCATAATCTCAGATTAAACAGACAAAAGACACGGGAAGAAAGAAAAATAGTTCCATATGAAGAAATAAGAAATAAAATTGTTCAACTATTAAGCTCTTTGTAATTTTCAGATCGCACGCTTTTTCTTATATTTTTTTATATTTCAATACTTTTTTGTACAAGTTAAGTCTAATT
>JAMRYA010000162.1:0-29266 GCA_024447215.1 Panagrolaimus sp. LJ2400
AAAAGTAGGGGTATTTCACCGTTGACCGAAGTCTCCCCCTTATACTACACCTCTTATGACTCTTCACAAAGTCAGACTAGAGTCAAGCTCAATAGGGTCTTCTTTCCCCGCTGTATTTACCAAGCCCGTTCCCTTGGCTGTGATTTCGCTAGATAGTAGATAGGGACAGTGGGAATCTCGTTAATCCATTCGTGCGCGTCAGGACTTATCTGACGAGGCATTTGGCTACCTTAAGAGAGTCATAGTTACTCCCGCCGTTTACCCGCGCTTATATAAATTTCTTTAGATTAACATTCAGAGCACTGGGCAGAAATCACAAATAGTCAACGCACATAAACGCCTTCTATTTGCTCTGTTTTAATTAGACAGTCGGATTCCCCGAGTCCGTGTCAGTTCTAAGCTAATTGTTAAGTGTATATTGACGTTTAAACCGTAAAGCTAAACAAGTTTAAGAATTCCACAATTAAGGATAAACACTAGTCCAAGTTCATTCCGTAGAAATCCCTCAAACATGATCTATCCTCAAAAGTTTCATTCAAAAACCCAATATACTCAATTCTTAGAGCCAATCCTTTTCCCGAAGTTACGGATCTAATTTGCCGACTTCCCTTACCTACATTATTCTATCGACCAGAGGCTATTCACCTTGAAAACCTGATGCGGAATAAGGTACGGCTATGGAATACATTATTAGGGATCCCTCATATTTTCAAGGGCCATATAAAGCAATCAGAACATAACAAAAACCGTTATGCTTTTCAATACCTTTATCCATATCTCGAGATGATCTCATTCCATGGACAAAATATCTTAAATAGAGAAGAGATCTCTATTCTGAACTTTATATGACGTATATGAGTTCATATAACGTTACCGCCCCTTATATAATTACCGAGATAAAAATATAATCGTATTCTCATAGTGTAGAAATATTAATCTACTTCCCTTTCGGAAAACATGCGAATCCATATAAATATGAAAACACACATAATACAAATAGCATGCGCTATTTCCTTAGGACCGACTGACCCACATTCAAATACTGTTCACGTGGAAACCTTTTTCACTTCGGCCTTCAAGGATCTCACTTGAATGTTTGCTACTATCACCAAGATCTGCACTAGTAGAAGCTCCAGTCCATTTTACAATGAAAACCTTCAACGCTAACTACTACACCCTCCTACATGTTATACTTTGTTTTCAACATAGTATAACAGTAAAGTATAGGTCTTTCGCTAGAGCGCCATCCATTTTCAGGGCTAGTTGATTCGGCAGGTGAGTTGTTACACACTCCTTAGCGGTTTACAACTTCCATGTCCACCGTCCTGCTGTCAATATCAACTAACACCTTTTATGGGGTCTCATGAGCAAAAAGTTAGGCACCTTAACTTTACTTGCGGTTCATCCCGCATCGCCAGTTCTGCTTACCAAAAATGGCCCACTTTCAACTATTATATTCAATGCATATGTTCAATTAAGAAACATATACATCATACCCATTAAGAGTATGAGAATAGGTTGAGAACATTTCGTTCCCAAGACCTCTAATCGTTCGCTTTACCGAGTATAACTATTAAAATTTAGTTGAAGCTATCCTAAGGGAAACTTCGGAGGGAACCAGCTACTAGATGGTTCGATTAGTCTTTCGCCCCTATACCCAAGTCAGACGATCGATTTGCACGTCAGAACCGCTTCGGACTTCCATCAGAGTTTCCTCTGACTTCATCCTGCTCAGGCATAGTTCACCATCTTTCGGGTCTCATTGCATATGCTCTATCTCCACCCATTTGTAAACAAATTAGATGGGACTATACTACTTGCATTCCATATAGAAATACAATCATATATCATATTCATAAAGAATACTTTACTTTCATTACGCCAATGAGTTTTATTCACTCAATGACTCGCATATACAATAAACTCCTTGGTCCGTGTTTCAAGACGGGACATATAGGTGATTGTCTTTTATACTGATAAATAATGAATATCATAAAGCATAAAATATAATCAAGTAAAAAAGCCAACGCATGCGTTAACTTTAATACAAAACCATATTTATACCATCTTTTATCCATTAAAGGACAATTAACTAAGAATTTTATCCATTACACCAGGATACACATCCGAAGATATGCCCTCTAATATAATTTCAAAAATCTCAATCAATTGTATCAGCACAATGGCAACAAGTGCATCATATACGAATAAACTGCAACCAAAAAATGATTCATACGAAAACATTCTTACGATCCGTTCCACTCATATATAACTTATTATTACCATCTTTCGACAACTCTATACGCTTCCACTCATTCAGTTTCACGTACTATTTAACTCTCTCTTCAGAGTTCTTTTCAACTTTCCCTCACGGTACTTGTTTGCTATCGGATTCATACATATATTTAGCTTTAGGTGAAGTTTTACCACCTACTTTGGGCTGTGTTTCCAAACAACCCGACTCAAAGCATAAATCAAATATAATATATAAAATATCTTAACAGGTCTATCACCTTCTATGGAACTCTAGTCAAAGAGAACTTAAGATATTATATATCATATAATGAAAAATGCTATACGCTACAGTTCGCTTTACCATTACAGTAAAGAGATTCAGCGCTGAGCTTATCCCGTTTCACTCGCAGTTACTAAGGGAATCCTTTTTAGTTTCTTTTCCTCCGCTTACTGATATGCTTAAGTTCAGCGGGTAGTCACACTTGATTTGAGATCATAAAGAGCGAAATATCATATACCATTATATATATGACAATGTAATATCAAGGATAAAGTTAAACTTTTATCTCGAACAATAATCAAATTGTCGATTCAAGTACTTATCCATACAATATTACATGTATGTATAATGCTTATCCAAAAAGGATAAATGTATAAATATTTCTATAGAAATAAAGTAAAGCTATATAGTTTATCCAATTAAAGGAAAACCAAAACTCTTTACTTTTCCTATACGAAAGGCCTAATATACCTTTCAAATGTCATATCATATCTTTTTTACGGATATAATATAATATAGATATATGATTCTCAAACAAATGTGCCATTAGTTAAAAACTAACGGCGCAATTTGCATTCGAAACTTTTTCATTCATGTAGTTTGCAAGTCATGAAAAGTAACGCATTTTGCTGCGTTCTTCATCGATGTATGAACCGAGTGATCCACTGAATAAGCTTATTTTACTTATTTTTATATGACTTTTTTTATATATCAAATAAAACAATATCTGGCGGATTCAATAAAGAAGCCTCATTAATTCTATATCTCGCAAAAAAGCAAGACACTATCCATAAAAGCTAATATAAGCACGGCAATCACGCTTATACTTTTATGATAGAAACCAGATAAAAAGCCGTTCATTTTTATAAGCTCCAATATTCTTTTACTGAATTATAATTTTATAATTCTTGTAATGATCCGGCCTGCAGGTTCACCTACGGCCACCTTGTTACGACTTTTGCCCGGTTCAAGCCAATGCGATCAAATTGATTTTCATCTGTTAAAGCCTTCGTAAAAAGACTTAAACAAACAATCCTCAATCTTCTCGAATTAACCCAGTTCCGGGCAGCGACGGGCGGTGTGTACAAAGGACAGGGACGTAATCAGCGTAAGCTGATGACTTACACTTACTTGAAGTTCCTCGTTCACGAATAATAATTACAATATTCGATCCCAAATACGGAATAATTTGACTCGTTTACCAAATTCTTTCGAATATGGTCACACGCGCTGCAATTTTCATTGTAGCGCGCGTGCAGCCCCCAGACATCTTAGGGCATCACAGACCTGTTATTGCTGGGTTTCTTACGACTGGAACGCCGCAAATCCCATTAAGAAGAAAAGAATCACTTATTTCTTTTGACGGAAATAATAAAGAATGATCTTTCTATTTAATTAAGCTCCAATCTCGTTCGTTATCGGAATTAACCAGACAAATCAATCCACGAACTAAGAACGGCCATGCACCACCATCCACCAAATCATGAAAAAGCTATCAATCTGTCAATCCTTATAGTGTCTAGACCGGGTGAGTTTTCCCGTGTTGAGTCAAATTAAGCCGCAGGCTCCACTTCTGGTGGTGACCTTCCGTCAATTCCTTTAAGTTTCAACTTTGCAACCATACTTCCCCCGGAACCGAAAGACTTTCGTTTCCGGGAAGCTCGTTTCAAGGGCAAATATAAAATATCCACCCGAAACTCGCTAGATGGCATAGTTTACGGTCAGAACTAGGGCGGTATCTGATCGCCTTCGATCCTCTGACTTTCGTTCTTGATTAATGAAAACATTCTTGGCAAATGCCTTCGCTGTAGTTCGTCTCGCAAGGGTCCACGAATTTCACCTCTCGCCCTGCGATACGGATGCCCCCGTTTGTTCCTTTTAATCATTACTATGGTAAGTAAAACCAATAAAACATGAACCATAGTCATGTTCTATTATTCCATGCAAAACCATACAAGCTTACGCCTGTTTTGAGCACTCTGATTTATTCAAAGTAAACTCATATGACATATTTCCTCCTTACGGAAAAAATAAAATCATATAAAAAATATTTAGTATTAGTTACAATCCAAAGGATGAACTAACCTATCATATACAGATCCAACTACGAGCTTTTTAACCGCAACAACAATTCAATGCAGTATGAGAGCTGGAATTACCGCGGCTGCTGGCACCAGACTTGCCCTCTCATTGATACTCTTTAATGATTTTAAAATCAAACCATTCCAATGATCCATCCCCGAAGGAATAGATCTTGTCATTTCTCGTCACTACCTCCTCGTACTGAGAGTGGGTAATTTTCGCGCCTGCTGCCTTCCTTGGATGTAAACGCCGTTTCTCAGGCATTTTCTCCGGAGTCGTACCCTAATACTCCGTTATCCGTCAAAACCATATAAGTACTATATACTTATATAGAAAGTTGATAGATCAGACACTTGAATGATATATCGTCGGTACAAGACCATACGATTAGCAGATATATTCAGTTTCAACACAAAACATTCCGAAGAATGCTTGGTTTTAATACTAATATACGCAAGATCTCTTTTGACAGAAATCTCTTTTATGCATGTATTAGCTCCAGAATTACCACAGTTATCCATGTAGGATAAAAGTCAAAATCAAGTAAATTTTAGCTGTTATAATGAGCCATACGCGGTTTCGTGTTAAATACACATGTACTTAGACATGCATGGCTTAATCTTTGAAATGACCACATCAATCAGACAGGATCAATCAGATATATGTTTTTATATAAAACAAATATCATTTATTTATTTATTTTAAGAAATATATCTCGAAAGAGATATATAACTCGACTTTCAAAGTCACATCGCTTTAATTAGAAATATCTTTACAGAAGTATAGATATAAGCTAATTTCCTTTGACATATAGTCAGCATATTATAAAACCATTAAAATGGAATTATACAAACGTTTAATCTCTATATAAAAACCATTAAAATGGAATTATATAAACGTATAATCTCAAATTCATAGATAACAGATGTTACAAATTTATGTAATCTCACCCATTACCATGTTATGTCGTCAAAGGGTACATATAAGTAGCTAGCATATATGTAGGAAAAAATCGTAAAAAGAAACAATATGAGCAAAGAGCTTTTATCTCGAATATAACATCGATTCAAGCATAGCAAAACACTTTTATCTCGAATATAACATCGATTCAAGTATAGCAAAGCTTCGACATCGAAAAAGATCGAATTAAGCTTAGCAACATACTTTTATCTCGAATATAACATCGATTCAAGTATAGCAAAATGCTTTTATCTCGAATATAACATTGATTCAAGCTTTTAATATACAAAAGGCCTAATATACCTTTCAATTATACCATTAGAACCATAACAGAACTAATGAATATATATCATGTTATATAAATAACACGAACTTTACTCTATTATTTCTTTTACTTTCTTTTCCCCCTTCACGAAGCATGTTCGACACACCAAAGATATCATATATAGTATTGTA
Source organism: Panagrolaimus sp. LJ2400 (assembly GCA_024447215.1). Lineage (NCBI taxonomy): Eukaryota > Metazoa > Nematoda > Chromadorea > Rhabditida > Panagrolaimidae > Panagrolaimus > Panagrolaimus sp. LJ2400. The sequence continues at coordinate 6,014 of JAMRYA010000162.1, forward strand.
TAACTGTTTTTTGGGTAAAGCAATATCGAAAAACACGAAAAAATGGGTTTCTGATCCTCCCTTTGGGGTCTAGGGGTCACATTGGGGTACCTGTAGGTCTAAAATTTTCAAAAAAATTTTAGCCTTAAAATGGTCAAAAATGATCCGGAAACACCCAAAAAGTGATTATTACTTAATAATATTACGTAATCATCCAAGAATGTCATTTTTACAAACTTTAAAATTTTTGATTTTGGCCCTTTTTGACGGTGGTCAAAAGTTGGCTTATATGGTCTTCCATATAACACACCACTGAGTTATAGGGGGAATACCTATAACTAAAATTTTTTTCAGCTTAAGTCTAATAATGGTTTTAACTAATATTTCAAGTTTCCCATAATAAATAAAAAATTGGCTTGCCTAAGATAAAAGGGTGGCAAAAAATATTAAAACCAAGGTTAAAAAATGCTGTGAAACTGAGAAAATGGGTCCCAGGCTAAGAGCTGAACATTTTAAGAGACTCTCTACCAGAAAACCCTTAAAATTTCGTATACGAGCGGCACAACAAATTTCAAATTTCGATTTGTTTTGTTCTTATATGATAGAACATGGTCTAAAAATGTTATTTTGAAAGTATTATGACCTCTGGAAAAGCAGTTTTCGAATTACCTCATTCTGAAGTTGGCTATTTGGCAAAATTACACCATCAGAAAAAAATTTTTATTTCTTTATCGAAAAACATGAAACTGCCCACGATTATACACGGTAGTTTTTGGTATAAGACACATGTTTGTATCGTGTTTCTAAGTATGTTTTTTTCCAGTATGAATATTTCGACCCAAGAGAATAAATCGCAGATTTAGGTGGGAGAGTGTAATGAATATATCAAAATAATGCCCAGGATCTGTGCTTTCTAAAAATATATGGTTTGTAAAAATTGAGGTGGTAATTATCGATTGCCGGCCAAAAAACTTTTTTTCTACCAATATCTCCAGGACCCTGTGATACCTATAACCCAGGAAATACTTGACAGAATGCTATCAAATGTTATGCATAATGAAATACAATGTTATTGGAGTATTTTGGGTAAGTTTTAGACATCCAACATCAAAACTGACCATTTGAGATCAATTTATAGTGAAATATTTTAGCAACATAACAAAAATTTTGGCAACGTGCAAAAAATGATTTTTTCTTTAAAAATAAAATCGATTATGCTTTAATAATGATAAACACATATTGCTAAACTGATCTAAAGTTCTAGAAAACAAATTTTGAGAAAAATGAAGTTTTAACGATATTTGGAATTTCATCTAATCTTGACCATTTTTTCGTGATATTAAAATTGGATAAATTCAACAAGATAAAAGTTTAAAAGTTTGCTCTAAATTTAAACTAACAAAAAATATTTAGGAAAAGTTAGAAGCAAATTGAACCAATACCACTAATTGTAGAGCTATAAAACCCGTAAAAATGCTATTTTCAATACCTCTCTCAGGAGCGATAATTTCTGAAAAATAGTTTGTATTGCTTTCAAATAACTTTTATTATAAAATATGAGGATCTATGAGTATCCCAGAAAATTTTCAGCCATCTACAAGCAAATACATTAATCTAGGATCAAGTTTAACGTATTGTTATGAACTAATCTGCTAATAGTTCAATAATATGTTAGATTCAGTTAGTATTATTTATTAATAGCACAGCGGCTCAGAATACAACCTTCTTATAGCTCTGGTTGATTGCTATAATAAAGAGACAAGAGCAAATCAACAAGGAAAAAACAGAGAGAGAGCATTGTCATTGAAGCGTGCAACGCCAACAACTAATGCAACTAAGACAATTCAAATTTATACACATCACGTATATAAAATGAGCAATAGTTGACCAACGCCATCTATTTCACAAAAAACTGTATTTTAAGTCTAAACATTGAAATTGCATGTGTTTTAACAGTAAACAATAAGTGTAAATAAGAAGAATTAGTATATTTTAATTAATGTTTAAAGAAGAAAAGTACGTTTTCCATATTACTGCAAGTTTTTCAAAAAAGATTTACACCAAAAGCTTTATCTCACGACGTTGATTTAAGCTTAAGCTTAAGGCTGAAATTTGGAACACTTCAACCTGAGAAAATGGGTCCTTGGATTGAGCTATTACCTAAGATAAGGACTACTGGGTAAGCCAAAGTATATTTATGTCAAACAAAGCTTTTGGCATTATGCGATCATAATTTATTATGCATGTTGCAAAAAAAAAGAGAAAAAATGTGGGCAAAAATTTATCAAAAAGTTATTTGAACCGGGTACCCCCCAACCTGAATAAAAATGTTCCCCCCGGGGTTTTTAAGGTTTTGGGGGTGGGTTTTAACGTTTCCAAAAAGAATTAGATCGATTGGACCCCTCCAACTACCCGAATGACGCACCCCCCTATTTTCCCCGACCTTTTTCACCCCCTTAAAATGACCCTATCAAAATTTTTTTTACAAATTATCAAATCCGCCATCATCGAAAACCTATTCCCAATTTTTCAAGTTCCCCCTATATCCCAATCCCAAAATCCTATTTTCATGTTTAACATTCATCCACTTATAACACTAATAAAGCCGCAGCCTTCTTTTCAAGAATGGCTGCGGTGTGAGTCTTCTTCTTTTAAACTATATGAGACATGGGCTTAGACTTAGGCTTAGAACTAAGCCTAAGTCCAGGGCTTAGAAGTAAGCCTAAGTCCAGGGCTTAGAAGTAAGCCTAAGTCCAGGGCTTAGAAGTAAGCCTAAGGCTAAGCCTAAGGCTAATTTTCAGAAATATATCAGCAATGATTAAAATTTATCACAAAATAAAGCAAATAGCTTCTGAAACATGTTTAAATGAAAAACGGATAGTTTTTTGTATTCTTAAACCTTAAAATATCCTTTACTAAGCTATTTGACGGCTATACTAAATGCTATGACATCTATTCTAAATAAAATGACAATTATACTAAATCAGGTGACAGCTTCACTAAATGAGGTATGAAATCGACTTTTTCAATTCCCTGAGATCTTAGAACCTGAGACCTGAGGCCTGAGACCTAAGACTAAGCCTAACGCTCGGCCTTCGGCCTCGCGCGCCCATGCCTAGCTTGGGGTTGAAATGACAACTTTACTAAGCCAAATATGCTAGAGGGCTGAGAAATATGACGGCTATACTAAGTGAGGTATAAATCAGGGCTTAAAAATGAGATTGTTACTGAGATAATGAGTAATCGGCCCATGAATTTGACTTTAACAAAAGTTTTAAAACAAGCTTTGCTTTAAAAAAGTAAAGCCCTTTGGCCTAAGGCTAAAAACTAATGCATTTTAAGCTGAGAAAAGTAGATCTTGGCTTGAGCTAACAAAAAAGCTGAGAGAAAAGTGGGTTTGATAAAATGAAAATAAATATGCATAAATGTGAGATTGGTCACCCCCTAATAGGAAAGGTGAGCTGAGTTTAGACCGTCGCGTGACAGGTTAGTTTTACCCTACTGCACATAAATTCACGAAATAAAAATCATCCAAAAAACAAAAAATTGTTCCCTCCAAGTTTAAAGCCATTATCTTGGATTTATCTCATAACGTTTGCATGACAAAAGCTAAAACTAGCCCAAGGCCAAAAAAGTCATTAAACTGAGGAAAAAAGGGATAAATTGCTTAATAAAGGGATTATTTAAATATACCAAGGGAGGATAAGCTAACAAAATTTTGAAAAAAAGTACAATAAAGTAGATGGCGGCATTTTATATTTTTCTCAGCCCAAGGCTAAAAAATATGCAAAATGATGCCAAGTAAATATGCCATGAAAAATGGCGAAAAAAAAGGGCAAACTCCAAGTCAATTGCCATTTAAAAATAAGCATTAAGTAATAGAAATGTGTATGAAACACAAATATATATCTATCAATTAATGCCCATTTTTAAAGGCAACTAACTCGAAGTTCGCCCAAGAAAAAAGTTGACATGAAACACAAATCATGTCAAGCCAAAGTCAATATGAAACACAAATATTTATGTTATCAAAAAATGAGCTCTAATCATTTGGCTACGGCAATGAAAAATGCAAGATTATATGGGCTAATATATGAACGAAAAAATGCTCAAGTCAATGCATAAAGCATATGACTAAAACATGACATATATCAACACCCATATAATATGGATTTATTCATTGACAAAAGCCAAAGATCAAAGTCAATATGAAACACAAATAATTTCATATAAAACAGATTATCCGATCTTCAGCTAAGTCTCAACAGATCGCAGCATAAACGCTGCTCTACTGAGAACAACACTGAGATCAGTAATCAAGTCGTTTGCAAGAAATCTTACACCCCGGCACTTAACCTTAGTAATAAGGCTTTGTCAAAGGATCCAGATTTACCCAGATCCTTCGGGACATATAATGGGGCAATACTACTTTTCCGTACAGAAAAGCATTTATAAGCCATCTCGACACCGAGATGCAAAAGTATTATTGCTTTGTCTAGGATGGATTCTGACTTAGAGGCTTTCAGTCATAAGCCACCAGACGTAGCATCACGCCATTATTCTATCGAATAAGCGTATATACCAAATGTCTGGACCTGCGGTTCCTCTCGTACTAAGCAGGACTACTATCGCAATAACTATCATGTACAGTAGGGTAAAACTAACCTGTCTCGCGACGGTCTAAACCCAGCTCACGTTCCCTATTAGTGGGTGAACAATCCAACGCTTTACGAATTCTGCTTCGTAATGATAGGAAGAGCCGACATCGAAGGATCAAAAAGCAACGTCGCTATGGACGCTTGGCTGCCACAAGCCAGTTATCCCTATGGTAACTTTTCTGACACCTCTTGTTATAAACTTTATAAAATCCAAAAGGATCGATAGGCCACGCTTTAACGGTCTGTATTCGTACTGAGAATCAAGATCAAGAATACTTTTCTCCTTTTAGTCTACGTGAGGTTTCTGTCCTCACTGAGTATTCCTTAGGACACCTGCGTTACTATTTGACAGATGTACCGCCCCAGTCAAACTCCCCGCCTGACAATGTCATCAGTGCGGATCATACATTTCTCAAAGAAATATATTTAAATCAAAAAGAAAATCCGAAGATAATCTCCGTATTACTGAATAAGTAAAGAGTCGATAAAAGTAGGGGTATTTCACCGTTGACCGAAGTCTCCCCCTTATACTACACCTCTTATGACTCTTCACAAAGTCAGACTAGAGTCAAGCTCAATAGGGTCTTCTTTCCCCGCTGTATTTACCAAGCCCGTTCCCTTGGCTGTGATTTCGCTAGATAGTAGATAGGGACAGTGGGAATCTCGTTAATCCATTCGTGCGCGTCAGGACTTATCTGACGAGGCATTTGGCTACCTTAAGAGAGTCATAGTTACTCCCGCCGTTTACCCGCGCTTATATAAATTTCTTTAGATTAACATTCAGAGCACTGGGCAGAAATCACAAATAGTCAACGCACATAAACGCCTTCTATTTGCTCTGTTTTAATTAGACAGTCGGATTCCCCGAGTCCGTGTCAGTTCTAAGCTAATTGTTAAGTGTATATTGACGTTTAACCGTAAAGCTAAACAAGTTTAAGAATTCCACAATTAAGGATAAACACTAGTCCAAGTTCATTCCGTAGAAATCCCTCAAACATGATCTATCCTCAAAAGTTTCATTCAAAAACCCAATATACTCAATTCTTAGAGCCAATCCTTTTCCCGAAGTTACGGATCTAATTTGCCGACTTCCCTTACCTACATTATTCTATCGACCAGAGGCTATTCACCTTGAAAACCTGATGCGGAATAAGGTACGGCTATGGAATACATTATTAGGGATCCCTCATATTTTCAAGGGCCATATAAAGCAATCAGAACATAACAAAAACCGTTATGCTTTTCAATACCTTTATCCATATCTCGAGATGATCTCATTCCATGGACAAAATATCTTAAATAGAGAAGAGATCTCTATTCTGAACTTTATATGACGTATATGAGTTCATATAACGTTACCGCCCCTTATATAATTACCGAGATAAAAATATAATCGTATTCTCATAGTGTAGAAATATTAATCTACTTCCCTTTCGGAAAACATGCGAATCCATATAAATATGAAAACACACATAATACAAATAGCATGCGCTATTTCCTTAGGACCGACTGACCCACATTCAAATACTGTTCACGTGGAAACCTTTTTCACTTCGGCCTTCAAGGATCTCACTTGAATGTTTGCTACTATCACCAAGATCTGCACTAGTAGAAGCTCCAGTCCATTTTACAATGAAAACCTTCAACGCTAACTACTACACACCCTCCTACATGTTATACTTTGTTTTCAACATAGTATAACAGTAAAGTATAGGTCTTTCGCTAGAGCGCCATCCATTTTCAGGGCTAGTTGATTCGGCAGGTGAGTTGTTACACACTCCTTAGCGGTTTACAACTTCCATGTCCACCGTCCTGCTGTCAATATCAACTAACACCTTTTATGGGGTCTCATGAGCAAAAAGTTAGGCACCTTAACTTTACTTGCGGTTCATCCCGCATCGCCAGTTCTGCTTACCAAAAATGGCCCACTTTCAACTATTATATTCAATGCATATGTTCAATTAAGAAACATATACATCATACCCATTAAGAGTATGAGAATAGGTTGAGAACATTTCGTTCCCAAGACCTCTAATCGTTCGCTTTACCGAGTATAACTATTAAAATTTAGTTGAAGCTATCCTAAGGGAAACTTCGGAGGGAACCAGCTACTAGATGGTTCGATTAGTCTTTCGCCCCTATACCCAAGTCAGACGATCGATTTGCACGTCAGAACCGCTTCGGACTTCCATCAGAGTTTCCTCTGACTTCATCCTGCTCAGGCATAGTTCACCATCTTTCGGGTCTCATTGCATATGCTCTATCTCCACCCATTTGTAAACAAATTAGATGGGACTATACTACTTGCATTCCATATAGAAATACAATCATATATCATATTCATAAAGAATACTTTACTTTCATTACGCCAATGAGTTTTATTCACTCAATGACTCGCATATACAATAAACTCCTTGGTCCGTGTTTCAAGACGGGACATATAGGTGATTGTCTTTTATACTGATAAATAATGAATATCATAAAGCATAAAATATAATCAAGTAAAAAAGCCAACGCATGCGTTAACTTTAATACAAAACCATATTTATACCATCTTTTATCCATTAAAGGACAATTAACTAAGAATTTTATCCATTACACCAGGATACACATCCGAAGATATGCCCTCTAATATAATTTCAAAAATCTCAATCAATTGTATCAGCACAATGGCAACAAGTGCATCATATACGAATAAACTGCAACCAAAAAATGATTCATACGAAAACATTCTTACGATCCGTTCCACTCATATATAACTTATTATTACCATCTTTCGACAACTCTATACGCTTCCACTCATTCAGTTTCACGTACTATTTAACTCTCTCTTCAGAGTTCTTTTCAACTTTCCCTCACGGTACTTGTTTGCTATCGGATTCATACATATATTTAGCTTTAGGTGAAGTTTACCACCTACTTTGGGCTGTGTTTCCAAACAACCCGACTCAAAGCATAAATCAAATATAATATATAAAATATCTTAACAGGTCTATCACCTTCTATGGAACTCTAGTCAAAGAGAACTTAAGATATTATATATCATATAATGAAAAATGCTATACGCTACAGTTCGCTTTACCATTACAGTAAAGAGATTCAGCGCTGAGCTTATCCCGTTTCACTCGCAGTTACTAAGGGAATCCTTTTTAGTTTCTTTTCCTCCGCTTACTGATATGCTTAAGTTCAGCGGGTAGTCACACTTGATTTGAGATCATAAAGAGCGAAATATCATATACCATTATATATATGACAATGTAATATCAAGGATAAAGTTAAACTTTTATCTCGAACAATAATCAAATTGTCGATTCAAGTACTTATCCATACAATATTACATGTATGTATAATGCTTATCCAAAAAGGATAAATGTATAAATATTTCTATAGAAATAAAGTAAAGCTATATAGTTTATCCAATTAAAGGAAAACCAAAACTCTTTACTTTTCCTATACGAAAGGCCTAATATACCTTTCAAATGTCATATCATATCTTTTTTACGGATATAATATAATATAGATATATGATTCTCAAACAAATGTGCCATTAGTTAAAAACTAACGGCGCAATTTGCATTCGAAACTTTTTCATTCATGTAGTTTGCAAGTCATGAAAAGTAACGCATTTTGCTGCGTTCTTCATCGATGTATGAACCGAGTGATCCACTGAATAAGCTTATTTTACTTATTTTTATATGACTTTTTTTATATATCAAATAAAACAATATCTGGCGGATTCAATAAAGAAGCCTCATTAATTCTATATCTCGCAAAAAAGCAAGACACTATCCATAAAAGCTAATATAAGCACGGCAATCACGCTTATACTTTTATGATAGAAACCAGATAAAAAGCCGTTCATTTTTATAAGCTCCAATATTCTTTTACTGAATTATAATTTTATAATTCTTGTAATGATCCGGCCTGCAGGTTCACCTACGGCCACCTTGTTACGACTTTTGCCCGGTTCAAGCCAATGCGATCAAATTGATTTTCATCTGTTAAAGCCTTCGTAAAAAGACTTAAACAAACAATCCTCAATCTTCTCGAATTAACCCAGTTCCGGGCAGCGACGGGCGGTGTGTACAAAGGACAGGGACGTAATCAGCGTAAGCTGATGACTTACACTTACTTGAAGTTCCTCGTTCACGAATAATAATTACAATATTCGATCCCAAATACGGAATAATTTGACTCGTTTACCAAATTCTTTCGAATATGGTCACACGCGCTGCAATTTTCATTGTAGCGCGCGTGCAGCCCCAGACATCTTAGGGCATCACAGACCTGTTATTGCTGGGTTTCTTACGACTGGAACGCCGCAAATCCCATTAAGAAGAAAAGAATCACTTATTTCTTTTGACGGAAATAATAAAGAATGATCTTTCTATTTAATTAAGCTCCAATCTCGTTCGTTATCGGAATTAACCAGACAAATCAATCCACGAACTAAGAACGGCCATGCACCACCATCCACCAAATCATGAAAAAGCTATCAATCTGTCAATCCTTATAGTGTCTAGACCGGGTGAGTTTTCCCGTGTTGAGTCAAATTAAGCCGCAGGCTCCACTTCTGGTGGTGACCTTCCGTCAATTCCTTTAAGTTTCAACTTTGCAACCATACTTCCCCCGGAACCGAAAGACTTTCGTTTCCGGGAAGCTCGTTTCAAGGGCAAATATAAAATATCCACCCGAAACTCGCTAGATGGCATAGTTTACGGTCAGAACTAGGGCGGTATCTGATCGCCTTCGATCCTCTGACTTTCGTTCTTGATTAATGAAAACATTCTTGGCAAATGCCTTCGCTGTAGTTCGTCTCGCAAGGGTCCACGAATTTCACCTCTCGCCCTGCGATACGGATGCCCCCGTTTGTTCCTTTTAATCATTACTATGGTAAGTAAAACCAATAAAACATGAACCATAGTCATGTTCTATTATTCCATGCAAAACCATACAAGCTTACGCCTGTTTTGAGCACTCTGATTTATTCAAAGTAAACTCATATGACATATTTCCTCCTTACGGAAAAAATAAAATCATATAAAAAATATTTAGTATTAGTTACAATCCAAAGGATGAACTAACCTATCATATACAGATCCAACTACGAGCTTTTTAACCGCAACAACAATTCAATGCAGTATGAGAGCTGGAATTACCGCGGCTGCTGGCACCAGACTTGCCCTCTCATTGATACTCTTTAATGATTTTAAAATCAAACCATTCCAATGATCCATCCCCGAAGGAATAGATCTTGTCATTTCTCGTCACTACCTCCTCGTACTGAGAGTGGGTAATTTTCGCGCCTGCTGCCTTCCTTGGATGTAAACGCCGTTTCTCAGGCATTTTCTCCGGAGTCGTACCCTAATACTCCGTTATCCGTCAAAACCATATAAGTACTATATACTTATATAGAAAGTTGATAGATCAGACACTTGAATGATATATCGTCGGTACAAGACCATACGATTAGCAGATATATTCAGTTTCAACACAAAACATTCCGAAGAATGCTTGGTTTTAATACTAATATACGCAAGATCTCTTTTGACAGAAATCTCTTTTATGCATGTATTAGCTCCAGAATTACCACAGTTATCCATGTAGGATAAAAGTCAAAATCAAGTAAATTTTAGCTGTTATAATGAGCCATACGCGGTTTCGTGTTAAATACACATGTACTTAGACATGCATGGCTTAATCTTTGAAATGACCACATCAATCAGACAGGATCAATCAGATATATGTTTTTATATAAAACAAATATCATTTATTTATTTATTTTAAGAAATATATCTCGAAAGAGATATATAACTCGACTTTCAAAGTCACATCGCTTTAATTAGAAATATCTTTACAGAAGTATAGATATAAGCTAATTTCCTTTGACATATAGTCAGCATATTATAAAACCATTAAAATGGAATTATACAAACGTTTAATCTCTATATAAAAACCATTAAAATGGAATTATATAAACGTATAATCTCAAATTCATAGATAACAGATGTTACAAATTTATGTAATCTCACCCATTACCATGTTATGTCGTCAAAGGGTACATATAAGTAGCTAGCATATATGTAGGAAAAAATCGTAAAAAGAAACAATATGAGCAAAGAGCTTTTATCTCGAATATAACATCGATTCAAGCATAGCAAAACACTTTTATCTCGAATATAACATCGATTCAAGTATAGCAAAGCTTCGACATCGAAAAAGATCGAATTAAGCTTAGCAACATACTTTTATCTCGAATATAACATCGATTCAAGTATAGCAAAATGCTTTTATCTCGAATATAACATTGATTCAAGCTTTTAATATACAAAAGGCCTAATATACCTTTCAATTATACCATTAGAACCATAACAGAACTAATGAATATATATCATGTTATATAAATAACACGAACTTTACTCTATTATTTCTTTTACTTTCTTTTCCCCCTTCACGAAGCATGTTCGACACACCAAAGATATCATATATAGTATTGTATAACTGTTTTTTGGGTAAAGCAATATCGAAAAACACGAAAAAATGGGTTTCTGATCCTCCCTTTGGGGTCTAGGGGTCACATTGGGGTACCTGTAGGTCTAAAATTTTCAAAAAAATTTTAGCCTTAAAATGGTCAAAAATGATCCGGAAACACCCAAAAAGTGATTATTACTTAATAATATTACTGTAATCATCCAAGAATGTCATTTTTACAAACTTTAAAATTTTTGATTTTGGCCCTTTTTGACGGTGGTCAAAAGTTGGCTTATATGGTCTTCCATATAACACACCACTGAGTTATAGGGGAATACCTATAACTAAAATTTTTTTCAGCTTAAGTCTAATAATGGTTTTAACTAATATTTCAAGTTTCCCATAATAAATAAAAAATTGGCTTGCCTAAGATAAAAGGGTGGCAAAAAATATTAAAACCAAGGTTAAAAAATGCTGTGAAACTGAGAAAATGGGTCCCAGGCTAAGAGCTGAACATTTTAAGAGACTCTCTACCAGAAAACCTTAAAATTTCGTATACGAGCGGCACAACAAATTTCAAATTTCGATTTGTTTTGTTCTTATATGATAGAACATGGTCTAAAAATGTTATTTTGAAAGTATTATGACCTCTGGAAAAGCAGTTTTCGAATTACCTCATTCTGAAGTTGGCTATTTGGCAAAATTACACCATCAGAAAAAAATTTTTATTTCTTTATCGAAAAACATGAAACTGCCCACGATTATACACGGTAGTTTTTGGTATAAGACACATGTTTGTATCGTGTTTCTAAGTATGTTTTTTTCCAGTATGAATATTTCGACCCAAGAGAATAAATCGCAGATTTAGGTGGGAGAGTGTAATGAATATATCAAAATAATGCCCAGGATCTGTGCTTTCTAAAAATATATGGTTTGTAAAAATTGAGGTGGTAATTATCGATTGCCGGCCAAAAAACTTTTTTCTACCAATATCTCCAGGACCCTGTGATACCTATAACCCAGGAAATACTTGACAGAATGCTATCAAATGTTATGCATAATGAAATACAATGTTATTGGAGTATTTTGGGTAAGTTTTAGACATCCAACATCAAAACTGACCATTTGAGATCAATTTATAGTGAAATATTTTAGCAACATAACAAAAATTTTGGCAACGTGCAAAAAATGATTTTTTCTTTAAAAATAAAATCGATTATGCTTTAATAATGATAAACACATATTGCTAAACTGATCTAAAGTTCTAGAAAACAAATTTTGAGAAAAATGAAGTTTTAACGATATTTGGAATTTCATCTAATCTTGACCATTTTTTCGTGATATTAAAATTGGATAAATTCAACAAGATAAAAGTTTAAAAGTTTGCTCTAAATTTAAACTAACAAAAAATATTTAGGAAAAGTTAGAAGCAAATTGAACCAATACCACTAATTGTAGAGCTATAAAACCCGTAAAAATGCTATTTTCAATACCTCTCTCAGGAGCGATAATTTCTGAAAAATAGTTTGTATTGCTTTCAAATAACTTTTATTATAAAATATGAGGATCTATGAGTATCCCAGAAAATTTTCAGCCATCTACAAGCAAATACATTAATCTAGGATCAAGTTTAACGTATTGTTATGAACTAATCTGCTAATAGTTCAATAATATGTTAGATTCAGTTAGTATTATTTATTAATAGCACAGCGGCTCAGAATACAACCTTCTTATAGCTCTGGTTGATTGCTATAATAAAGAGACAAGAGCAAATCAACAAGGAAAAAACAGAGAGAGAGCATTGTCATTGAAGCGTGCAACGCCAACAACTAATGCAACTAAGACAATTCAAATTTATACACATCACGTATATAAAATGAGCAATAGTTGACCAACGCCATCTATTTCACAAAAAACTGTATTTTAAGTCTAAACATTGAAATTGCATGTGTTTTAACAGTAAACAATAAGTGTAAATAAGAAGAATTAGTATATTTTAATTAATGTTTAAAGAAGAAAAGTACGTTTTCCATATTACTGCAAGTTTTTCAAAAAAGATTTACACCAAAAGCTTTATCTCACGACGTTGATTTAAGCTTAAGCTTAAGGCTGAAATTTGGAACACTTCAACCTGAGAAAATGGGTCCTTGGATTGAGCTATTACCTAAGATAAGGACTACTGGGGTAAGCCAAAGTATATTTATGTCAAACAAAGCTTTTGGCATTATGCGATCATAATTTATTATGCATGTTGCAAAAAAAAAGAGAAAAAATGTGGGCAAAAATTTATCAAAAAGTTATTTGAACCGGGTACCCCCCAACCTGAATAAAAATGTTCCCCCCGGGGTTTTTAAGGTTTTGGGGGGTGGGTTTTAACGTTTCCAAAAAGAATTAGATCGATTGGACCCCTCCAACTACCCGAATGACGCACCCCCCTATTTTCCCCGACCTTTTTCACCCCCTTAAAATGACCCTATCAAAATTTTTTTTTACAAATTATCAAATCCGCCATCATCGAAAACTATTCCCAATTTTTCAAGTTCCCCCTATATCCCAATCCCAAAATCCTATTTTCATGTTTAACATTCATCCACTTATAACACTAATAAAGCCGCAGCCTTCTTTTCAAGAATGGCTGCGGTGTGAGTCTTCTTCTTTTAAACTATATGAGACATGGGCTTAGACTTAGGCTTAGAACTAAGCCTAAGTCCAGGGCTTAGAAGTAAGCCTAAGTCCAGGGCTTAGAAGTAAGCCTAAGTCCAGGGCTTAGAAGTAAGCCTAAGGCTAAGCCTAAGGCTAATTTTCAGAAATATATCAGCAATGATTAAAATTTATCACAAAATAAAGCAAATAGCTTCTGAAACATGTTTAAATGAAAAACGGATAGTTTTTTGTATTCTTAAACCTTAAAATATCCTTTACTAAGCTATTTGACGGCTATACTAAATGCTATGACATCTATTCTAAATAAAATGACAATTATACTAAATCAGGTGACAGCTTCACTAAATGAGGTATGAAATCGACTTTTTCAATTCCCTGAGATCTTAGAACCTGAGACCTGAGGCCTGAGACCTAAGACTAAGCCTAACGCTCGGCCTTCGGCCTCGCGCGCCCATGCCTAGCTTGGGGTTGAAATGACAACTTTACTAAGCCAAATATGCTAGAGGGCTGAGAAATATGACGGCTATACTAAGTGAGGTATAAATCAGGGCTTAAAAATGAGATTGTTACTGAGATAATGAGTAATCGGCCCATGAATTTGACTTTAACAAAAGTTTTAAAACAAGCTTTGCTTTAAAAAAGTAAAGCCCTTTGGCCTAAGGCTAAAAACTAATGCATTTTAAGCTGAGAAAAGTAGATCTTGGCTTGAGCTAACAAAAAAGCTGAGAGAAAAGTGGGTTTGATAAAATGAAAATAAATATGCATAAATGTGAGATTGGTCACCCCCTAATAGGAAAGGTGAGCTGAGTTTAGACCGTCGCGTGACAGGTTAGTTTTACCCTACTGCACATAAATTCACGAAATAAAAATCATCCAAAAAACAAAAAATTGTTCCCTCCAAGTTTAAAGCCATTATCTTGGATTTATCTCATAACGTTTGCATGACAAAAGCTAAAACTAGCCCAAGGCCAAAAAAGTCATTAAACTGAGGAAAAAAGGGATAAATTGCTTAATAAAGGGATTATTTAAATATACCAAGGGAGGATAAGCTAACAAAATTTTGAAAAAAAGTACAATAAAGTAGATGGCGGCATTTTATATTTTTCTCAGCCCAAGGCTAAAAAATATGCAAAATGATGCCAAGTAAATATGCCATGAAAAATGGCGAAAAAAAAAGGGCAAACTCCAAGTCAATTGCCATTTAAAAATAAGCATTAAGTAATAGAAATGTGTATGAAACACAAATATATATCTATCAATTAATGCCCATTTTTAAAGGCAACTAACTCGAAGTTCGCCCAAGAAAAAAGTTGACATGAAACACAAATCATGTCAAGCCAAAGTCAATATGAAACACAAATATTTATGTTATCAAAAAATGAGCTCTAATCATTTGGCTACGGCAATGAAAAATGCAAGATTATATGGGCTAATATATGAACGAAAAAATGCTCAAGTCAATGCATAAAGCATATGACTAAAACATGACATATATCAACACCCATATAATATGGATTTATTCATTGACAAAAGCCAAAGATCAAAGTCAATATGAAACACAAATAATTTCATATAAAACAGATTATCCGATCTTCAGCTAAGTCTCAACAGATCGCAGCATAAACGCTGCTCTACTGAGAACAACACTGAGATCAGTAATCAAGTCGTTTGCAAGAAATCTTACACCCCGGCACTTAACCTTAGTAATAAGGCTTTGTCAAAGGATCCAGATTTACCCAGATCCTTCGGGACATATAATGGGGCAATACTACTTTTCCGTACAGAAAAGCATTTATAAGCCATCTCGACACCGAGATGCAAAAGTATTATTGCTTTGTCTAGGATGGATTCTGACTTAGAGGCTTTCAGTCATAAGCCACCAGACGTAGCATCACGCCATTATTCTATCGAATAAGCGTATATACCAAATGTCTGGACCTGCGGTTCCTCTCGTACTAAGCAGGACTACTATCGCAATAACTATCATGTACAGTAGGGTAAAACTAACCTGTCTCGCGACGGTCTAAACCCAGCTCACGTTCCCTATTAGTGGGTGAACAATCCAACGCTTTACGAATTCTGCTTCGTAATGATAGGAAGAGCCGACATCGAAGGATCAAAAAGCAACGTCGCTATGGACGCTTGGCTGCCACAAGCCAGTTATCCCTATGGTAACTTTTCTGACACCTCTTGTTATAAACTTTATAAAATCCAAAAGGATCGATAGGCCACGCTTTAACGGTCTGTATTCGTACTGAGAATCAAGATCAAGAATACTTTTCTCCTTTTAGTCTACGTGAGGTTTCTGTCCTCACTGAGTATTCCTTAGGACACCTGCGTTACTATTTGACAGATGTACCGCCCCAGTCAAACTCCCCGCCTGACAATGTCATCAGTGCGGATCATACATTTCTCAAAGAAATATATTTAAATCAAAAAGAAAATCCGAAGATAATCTCCGTATTACTGAATAAGTAAAGAGTCGATAAAAGTAGGGGTATTTCACCGTTGACCGAAGTCTCCCCCCTTATACTACACCTCTTATGACTCTTCACAAAGTCAGACTAGAGTCAAGCTCAATAGGGTCTTCTTTCCCCGCTGTATTTACCAAGCCCGTTCCCTTGGCTGTGATTTCGCTAGATAGTAGATAGGGACAGTGGGAATCTCGTTAATCCATTCGTGCGCGTCAGGACTTATCTGACGAGGCATTTGGCTACCTTAAGAGAGTCATAGTTACTCCCGCCGTTTACCCGCGCTTATATAAATTTCTTTAGATTAACATTCAGAGCACTGGGCAGAAATCACAAATAGTCAACGCACATAAACGCCTTCTATTTGCTCTGTTTTAATTAGACAGTCGGATTCCCCGAGTCCGTGTCAGTTCTAAGCTAATTGTTAAGTGTATATTGACGTTTAACCGTAAAGCTAAACAAGTTTAAGAATTCCACAATTAAGGATAAACACTAGTCCAAGTTCATTCCGTAGAAATCCCTCAAACATGATCTATCCTCAAAAGTTTCATTCAAAAACCCAATATACTCAATTCTTAGAGCCAATCCTTTTCCCGAAGTTACGGATCTAATTTGCCGACTTCCCTTACCTACATTATTCTATCGACCAGAGGCTATTCACCTTGAAAACCTGATGCGGAATAAGGTACGGCTATGGAATACATTATTAGGGATCCCTCATATTTTCAAGGGCCATATAAAGCAATCAGAACATAACAAAAACCGT
Source organism: Panagrolaimus sp. LJ2400 (assembly GCA_024447215.1). NCBI lineage: Eukaryota > Metazoa > Nematoda > Chromadorea > Rhabditida > Panagrolaimidae > Panagrolaimus > Panagrolaimus sp. LJ2400. The sequence goes on from JAMRYA010000162.1 coordinate 23,023, forward strand.
TATGCTTTTCAATACCTTTATCCATATCTCGAGATGATCTCATTCCATGGACAAAATATCTTAAATAGAGAAGAGATCTCTATTCTGAACTTTATATGACGTATATGAGTTCATATAACGTTACCGCCCCTTATATAATTACCGAGATAAAAATATAATCGTATTCTCATAGTGTAGAAATATTAATCTACTTCCCTTTCGGAAAACATGCGAATCCATATAAATATGAAAACACACATAATACAAATAGCATGCGCTATTTCCTTAGGACCGACTGACCCACATTCAAATACTGTTCACGTGGAAACCTTTTTCACTTCGGCCTTCAAGGATCTCACTTGAATGTTTGCTACTATCACCAAGATCTGCACTAGTAGAAGCTCCAGTCCATTTTACAATGAAAACCTTCAACGCTAACTACTACCACCCTCCTACATGTTATACTTTGTTTTCAACATAGTATAACAGTAAAGTATAGGTCTTTCGCTAGAGCGCCATCCATTTTCAGGGCTAGTTGATTCGGCAGGTGAGTTGTTACACACTCCTTAGCGGTTTACAACTTCCATGTCCACCGTCCTGCTGTCAATATCAACTAACACCTTTTATGGGGTCTCATGAGCAAAAAGTTAGGCACCTTAACTTTACTTGCGGTTCATCCCGCATCGCCAGTTCTGCTTACCAAAAATGGCCCACTTTCAACTATTATATTCAATGCATATGTTCAATTAAGAAACATATACATCATACCCATTAAGAGTATGAGAATAGGTTGAGAACATTTCGTTCCCAAGACCTCTAATCGTTCGCTTTACCGAGTATAACTATTAAAATTTAGTTGAAGCTATCCTAAGGGAAACTTCGGAGGGAACCAGCTACTAGATGGTTCGATTAGTCTTTCGCCCCTATACCCAAGTCAGACGATCGATTTGCACGTCAGAACCGCTTCGGACTTCCATCAGAGTTTCCTCTGACTTCATCCTGCTCAGGCATAGTTCACCATCTTTCGGGTCTCATTGCATATGCTCTATCTCCACCCCATTTGTAAACAAATTAGATGGGACTATACTACTTGCATTCCATATAGAAATACAATCATATATCATATTCATAAAGAATACTTTACTTTCATTACGCCAATGAGTTTTATTCACTCAATGACTCGCATATACAATAAACTCCTTGGTCCGTGTTTCAAGACGGGACATATAGGTGATTGTCTTTTATACTGATAAATAATGAATATCATAAAGCATAAAATATAATCAAGTAAAAAAGCCAACGCATGCGTTAACTTTAATACAAAACCATATTTATACCATCTTTTATCCATTAAAGGGACAATTAACTAAGAATTTTATCCATTACACCAGGATACACATCCGAAGATATGCCCTCTAATATAATTTCAAAAATCTCAATCAATTGTATCAGCACAATGGCAACAAGTGCATCATATACGAATAAACTGCAACCAAAAAATGATTCATACGAAAACATTCTTACGATCCGTTCCACTCATATATAACTTATTATTACCATCTTTCGACAACTCTATACGCTTCCACTCATTCAGTTTCACGTACTATTTAACTCTCTCTTCAGAGTTCTTTTCAACTTTCCCTCACGGTACTTGTTTGCTATCGGATTCATACATATATTTAGCTTTAGGTGAAGTTTACCACCTACTTTGGGCTGTGTTTCCAAACAACCCGACTCAAAGCATAAATCAAATATAATATATAAAATATCTTAACAGGTCTATCACCTTCTATGGAACTCTAGTCAAAGAGAACTTAAGATATTATATATCATATAATGAAAAATGCTATACGCTACAGTTCGCTTAACCATTACAGTAAAGAGATTCAGCGCTGAGCTTATCCCGTTTCACTCGCAGTTACTAAGGGAATCCTTTTTAGTTTCTTTTCCTCCGCTTACTGATATGCTTAAGTTCAGCGGGTAGTCACACTTGATTTGAGATCATAAAGAGCGAAATATCATATACCATTATATATATGACAATGTAATATCAAGGATAAAGTTAAACTTTTATCTCGAACAATAATCAAATTGTCGATTCAAGTACTTATCCATACAATATTACATGTATGTATAATGCTTATCCAAAAAGGATAAATGTATAAATATTTCTATAGAAATAAAGTAAAGCTATATAGTTTATCCAATTAAAGGAAAACCAAAACTCTTTACTTTTCCTATACGAAAGGCCTAATATACCTTTCAAATGTCATATCATATCTTTTTTACGGATATAATATAATATAGATATATGATTCTCAAACAAATGTGCCATTAGTTAAAAACTAACGGCGCAATTTGCATTCGAAACTTTTTCATTCATGTAGTTTGCAAGTCATGAAAAGTAACGCATTTTGCTGCGTTCTTCATCGATGTATGAACCGAGTGATCCACTGAATAAGCTTATTTTACTTATTTTTATATGACTTTTTTTATATATCAAATAAAACAATATCTGGCGGATTCAATAAAGAAGCCTCATTAATTCTATATCTCGCAAAAAAGCAAGACACTATCCATAAAAGCTAATATAAGCACGGCAATCACGCTTATACTTTTATGATAGAAACCAGATAAAAAGCCGTTCATTTTTATAAGCTCCAATATTCTTTTACTGAATTATAATTTTATAATTCTTGTAATGATCCGGCCTGCAGGTTCACCTACGGCCACCTTGTTACGACTTTTGCCCGGTTCAAGCCAATGCGATCAAATTGATTTTCATCTGTTAAAGCCTTCGTAAAAAGACTTAAACAAACAATCCTCAATCTTCTCGAATTAACCCAGTTCCGGGCAGCGACGGGCGGTGTGTACAAAGGACAGGGACGTAATCAGCGTAAGCTGATGACTTACACTTACTTGAAGTTCCTCGTTCACGAATAATAATTACAATATTCGATCCCAAATACGGAATAATTTGACTCGTTTACCAAATTCTTTCGAATATGGTCACACGCGCTGCAATTTTCATTGTAGCGCGCGTGCAGCCCCCAGACATCTTAGGGCATCACAGACCTGTTATTGCTGGGTTTCTTACGACTGGAACGCCGCAAATCCCATTAAGAAGAAAAGAATCACTTATTTCTTTTGACGGAAATAATAAAGAATGATCTTTCTATTTAATTAAGCTCCAATCTCGTTCGTTATCGGAATTAACCAGACAAATCAATCCACGAACTAAGAACGGCCATGCACCACCATCCACCAAATCATGAAAAAGCTATCAATCTGTCAATCCTTATAGTGTCTAGACCGGGTGAGTTTTCCCGTGTTGAGTCAAATTAAGCCGCAGGCTCCACTTCTGGTGGTGACCTTCCGTCAATTCCTTTAAGTTTCAACTTTGCAACCATACTTCCCCCGGAACCGAAAGACTTTCGTTTCCGGGAAGCTCGTTTCAAGGGCAAATATAAAATATCCACCCGAAACTCGCTAGATGGCATAGTTTACGGTCAGAACTAGGGCGGTATCTGATCGCCTTCGATCCTCTGACTTTCGTTCTTGATTAATGAAAACATTCTTGGCAAATGCCTTCGCTGTAGTTCGTCTCGCAAGGGTCCACGAATTTCACCTCTCGCCCTGCGATACGGATGCCCCCGTTTGTTCCTTTTAATCATTACTATGGTAAGTAAAACCAATAAAACATGAACCATAGTCATGTTCTATTATTCCATGCAAAACCATACAAGCTTACGCCTGTTTTGAGCACTCTGATTTATTCAAAGTAAACTCATATGACATATTTCCTCCTTACGGAAAAAATAAAATCATATAAAAAATATTTAGTATTAGTTACAATCCAAAGGATGAACTAACCTATCATATACAGATCCAACTACGAGCTTTTTAACCGCAACAACAATTCAATGCAGTATGAGAGCTGGAATTACCGCGGCTGCTGGCACCAGACTTGCCCTCTCATTGATACTCTTTAATGATTTTAAAATCAAACCATTCCAATGATCCATCCCCGAAGGAATAGATCTTGTCATTTCTCGTCACTACCTCCTCGTACTGAGAGTGGGTAATTTTCGCGCCTGCTGCCTTCCTTGGATGTAAACGCCGTTTCTCAGGCATTTTCTCCGGAGTCGTACCCTAATACTCCCGTTATCCGTCAAAACCATATAAGTACTATATACTTATATAGAAAGTTGATAGATCAGACACTTGAATGATATATCGTCGGTACAAGACCATACGATTAGCAGATATATTCAGTTTCAACACAAAACATTCCGAAGAATGCTTGGTTTTAATACTAATATACGCAAGATCTCTTTTGACAGAAATCTCTTTTATGCATGTATTAGCTCCAGAATTACCACAGTTATCCATGTAGGATAAAAGTCAAAATCAAGTAAATTTTAGCTGTTATAATGAGCCATACGCGGTTTCGTGTTAAATACACATGTACTTAGACATGCATGGCTTAATCTTTGAAATGACCACATCAATCAGACAGGATCAATCAGATATATGTTTTTATATAAAACAAATATCATTTATTTATTTATTTTAAGAAATATATCTCGAAAGAGATATATAACTCGACTTTCAAAGTCACATCGCTTTAATTAGAAATATCTTTACAGAAGTATAGATATAAGCTAATTTCCTTTGACATATAGTCAGCATATTATAAAACCATTAAAATGGAATTATACAAACGTTTAATCTCTATATAAAAACCATTAAAATGGAATTATATAAACGTATAATCTCAAATTCATAGATAACAGATGTTACAAATTTATGTAATCTCACCCATTACCATGTTATGTCGTCAAAGGGTACATATAAGTAGCTAGCATATATGTAGGAAAAAATCGTAAAAAGAAACAATATGAGCAAAGAGCTTTTATCTCGAATATAACATCGATTCAAGCATAGCAAAACACTTTATCTCGAATATAACATCGATTCAAGTATAGCAAAGCTTCGACATCGAAAAAGATCGAATTAAGCTTAGCAACATACTTTTATCTCGAATATAACATCGATTCAAGTATAGCAAAATGCTTTTATCTCGAATATAACATTGATTCAAGCTTTTAATATACAAAAGGCCTAATATACCTTTCAATTATACCATTAGAACCATAACAGAACTAATGAATATATATCATGTTATATAAATAACACGAACTTTACTCTATTATTTCTTTTACTTTCTTTTCCCCCTTCACGAAGCATGTTCGACACACCAAAGATATCATATATAGTATTGTATAACTGTTTTTTGGGTAAAGCAATATCGAAAAACACGAAAAAATGGGTTTCTGATCCTCCCTTTGGGGTCTAGGGGTCACATTGGGGTACCTGTAGGTCTAAAATTTTCAAAAAAATTTTAGCCTTAAAATGGTCAAAAATGATCCGGAAACACCCAAAAAGTGATTATTACTTAATAATATTACTGTAATCATCCAAGAATGTCATTTTTACAAACTTTAAAATTTTTGATTTTGGCCCTTTTTGACGGTGGTCAAAAGTTGGCTTATATGGTCTTCCATATAACACACCACTGAGTTATAGGGGAATACCTATAACTAAAATTTTTTTTCAGCTTAAGTCTAATAATGGTTTTAACTAATATTTCAAGTTTCCCATAATAAATAAAAAATTGGCTTGCCTAAGATAAAAGGGTGGCAAAAAATATTAAAACCAAGGTTAAAAAATGCTGTGAAACTGAGAAAATGGGTCCCAGGCTAAGAGCTGAACATTTTAAGAGACTCTCTACCAGAAAACCTTAAAATTTCGTATACGAGCGGCACAACAAATTTCAAATTTCGATTTGTTTTGTTCTTATATGATAGAACATGGTCTAAAAATGTTATTTTGAAAGTATTATGACCTCTGGAAAAGCAGTTTTCGAATTACCCTCATTCTGAAGTTGGCTATTTGGCAAAATTACACCATCAGAAAAAAATTTTTATTTCTTTATCGAAAAACATGAAACTGCCCACGATTATACACGGTAGTTTTTGGTATAAGACACATGTTTGTATCGTGTTTCTAAGTATGTTTTTTTCCAGTATGAATATTTCGACCCAAGAGAATAAATCGCAGATTTAGGTGGGAGAGTGTAATGAATATATCAAAATAATGCCCAGGATCTGTGCTTTCTAAAAATATATGGTTTGTAAAAATTGAGGTGGTAATTATCGATTGCCGGCCAAAAAACTTTTTTCTACCAATATCTCCAGACCCT
>JAMRYA010000163.1:0-16854 GCA_024447215.1 Panagrolaimus sp. LJ2400
GAAATGTAATGCAGAGTAAGTTAAACCATATTTTTTAGTCAGTTTGTCAGTGTTAATGTAATAAGTTTTAGTTTTCTTGTTTGCTATGATGGCGAACCTGCAAATCAAAATGTTCTTGAGGAGTGTCCATCAAAATGTGGATTTTATGTTAGTGCTACAGAAAATTTTACCTCGATTATGTCACCTATTGATACTGAATCTGGATATGAAGGTTAGTTACTTTTTTATTTTCAGCTATATTTTTGACTCCTAAGATATTAGAAGAACATTTTTTCTTCTAGAATTTGTAAGCATCTCTTTTATGATTTTAGGAGAACCGAAGCAGGATAAATGTGAAAGCTTTGTTATGGGTGATGGAAATGCTACTTTACAAGGTATTCCCTTTTCAACTTGTGCACCAAAAATTGAAAATGGTATGGTTAGATTAAATGTTACAAAAGCAAGCTTTGATTGTCCTATCATTATTGTAAGTTTAAAGTTTTTACTATTGATTATTACAATTTGATAATTGTTGTTTTTTTTAGAAAAATGCTCATCTTGTGCCTGAAGCAACAACTGCCCCACCTACAACGACAACACCCAAATCTGCTAATCTTGGTAAAACTTCAACAACAAAAAGTGGTGCATCAGGAGCTAATAATGAAACTACAACAGATTCTCCTACATTTATGGCAAGTTATTGGTGAATCTTCTTGATTGTTGGTATTGTTATTCTTGCTGGCATTGCTATTGGGTAAGTTTTACATTACCGTTATTAGACAATTATTAATTTATAAATATATTTTTAGCGTCTTACTCTATTGTTTTGTTTTTAAAAAAGAAAAAAAGCCAACAATTGTTTCACCAGCTGTTGAACGTCGTCTCAAACGCCCAAAAACAAAGATTGTTGCTCCTCCTGCAGCAGAAGAAGAACCAAAAGAAGATGGAAAACGATCAAAACTGCCTTCCTCTATTCTTGATCCCTCCTCGATCCTGAGTCAAAAATCTTTGCTTGATATTAATAGAGAAGAAGCACAACAACAACTTGAACCTAAAAAAGAAGAAGCACAACAACCATCCGTACAACCATCAACGGATTTAAAATCTGTCGTATAATTATTATATAATTTTTTTATGTGTTTTTTTGTGCAAAATATGATGTCCTTGAAAGGAGCTTAATAAATTAAATACATGGTTTATTTTTAATTTTACACGATTTCTATCATTTTTATTTTCAACTTTATTTTTTTTGAATCTCTTTAGTAGCTTCTTGATATTCTATTTTGAGATGGGAGATGGACTTGGTTTTTTAAATTTTGAAGGATCACGAACATTTGCCATGACGATTATATATTTATAAAAACAGCAATGTCATTCTTCAGAAATCCTTCGAAAAATGGTGTTTCAAAATTGGAAATTACTTTCTTGTGTATTTTCTGCTGATAGATCTGCGGTAGAAGAACATTAATAATTTCTATAAAATAACGCAAGATTACGGTAGTGATAAACATTGGTAAAATTATTACTTTTAAAATACCATTAAAATGAAAAAAGATGCAAGCAATAATTCATAGCTGCTATAACTGCAGATTACATTTTTAATATTTGAATTTGAAAAAGATTCATTCAAGTTTTCGATATCCATTCGTTGTAAATACATATACCATAAATTTTTCCATAATGATTCACTCTCTTGTTGCATCCAACATATAAGCCATATAACTGCTGCTTCTCATTATCCCATTTTTACAACCACTGCAACATTAGAAACATTTTTCATGTATCTTTAAAAACACTGATGAGCTCCGTTTCTGTTTCTAAAAGCATTCTTCCATTCAGTCTCATCCTTCTCTTTCTCTTTTCTTCTCCCAGAAAAATGTTTTTGGTTGAAGCAATAAAAATAAAATTTGCGCATTTTTTAAAAAACGACCCATGCCAGAGGAAAGAGAGGAACATCAATGCCGAGGAAGAAGAGGGTCATGAAATAAAGCCGAGAAAAACCGACTATGGGGGAGGAGGAAAAAAGAAGAAGATTTGTTTTCTGGGAGTTATTTTAAAGAAGTTAAATTTTTAACGCTTATTTTCTCGTCTAACAAAATCGGGCTTTAAATAAACTTTTGCTTTTTGTTAGTCGTTCAACCCAAGGATTGTATTTCTTTTTAGGTCTTTTTTGAATTGTCTGAAAGAAAAAACCAAAACAGATTTCTTTTTGTTGTCTTTTGCGGTGAAGCGTGCCAAAAACTTGTTAAAATTGTTAATAATCGTTTAAGCAAAAGGAAAAGAAAATTTTTAGAACAGCAGACTAGTCTGGTTTGTTTTTTGAGCTAAAGTTTTATTTATGTGGAACTGAATAAAGTTTTGATCATATACATTGAAACAGTTGTAGAAACGTCATCGTTACAGATCATCATTATTGTTCGTCAACCTTTTTTGTAGTAAAGTTTTACAGTATCTCTGACATTGAAATGCTGCTGTTAAAACTTTTTATGGAATTTTAAAAGTAATTATGGCATAGCTATATTTAATATAACGCATTTTTTCTCAAAATCGAGGAAATACCGTAACCTTGTTCAACTCGATTTTTTCAAAATGATCGTATGGACTTCAAACTTTGCAAATATGATCTTAATAACCAAAAAACAACTTTGGAAGGGTTTTTGGGAATGTAACACTTCTGTAAAGCTCGGGGGACAAGATTGAAAATAGCGAAAAATCGAAAAAACCTCAAATTTTAGCTGTTTTTATGAGATAACTTTTAAAACTGATTTTTCCCCCCGCGTAGACACAATCGGACCTTTTTAAGCATGTGAAAATACATATGTTCATGAAAAAAGGAATGAAAAAAATCACCGGCTTGGTGCAATTGAACATCCCTACTCGACTTTGAAAAAAATGCGTTTTATTTCATCTTTTCACATTGTTCTTGAAAATTTTTTTTTCTTGTGGCAAAGATTATTCCAAATATTTTTACACTCCAAAAATATTTTTATATCATGTCAATCATTTTTCCTTTTAAAAAAAGCTTTTTTTTCTCATTAAACTTTTTTCTTCACTTGACAAACATCAAAATGGATTGATCACTTTAATATAATTTTTGAAAACTTAATTTTCAAAACTTTTCTTAAACTTTAATCCATTCAAGCTGCCTCTGGCAAGAAAGAAGAGATAGGAGGGAAGAAAACGGAAGGGTCAAAAATGCAATTTTACTTTTTCACACTTCTTTTACATTTTTCAAAACGGCAGCAGCAGAACGAGGGAGGCAGAGATCCATTCGGAAAAACGAAGAAGGTGGATCTAATTTATTCTCTTTTGTGAGAAAGAGTAACCGATGATGATGATGATGATGATGATGATGAATGATTGCGGGAGGTTTTACCTTTTTGACTTTTGACAACATTAAAAAAAGATTATAAGCAAAAATCGCCATTGGCAATTTGCCTTTTTTCTTCTTCTATCGGCAGCAAGCAAAAAAAGATGTCGGAAATGACATAAGTTTTTTTTATTCATCAAAAACAGCGAGGGTCGTTTTTTTTCTTTGTCTTTGAAGTAATCGCTGCATTTTTTTGTTTCTCAATTAAAACAACAGCTGAGCCTTTTTTTCTACTATCCTTCTGGCTTTCAAGCTTAGCTATCCCACAAATCTTCGAAACAGTTGTTCTTCGCTATTTTCTCTCGATGAATAGATATTCTTCACCTGAAGAGATGCACCTTTCCTTCTTTTCTTACCCCCTTTTCTTCGATAAATGAAGCGTGTCCTTCTTTTTTTTTTTGACGGCAAAAAAACATTTCTTCCAATATAGTTTTTTTTATTTTTAAAACTGGAAGGAATTTGGCATTTTTCTTTTTTTAGCCACGAAAAAAAGATTTGATTAGATTCATTTTATGTTGTTTGTTGCGTTTCTGCCTTTCTTTTGCCGTGACTTTGAATTTTGACAATTCTCATTAGTTTAGATTTAATTACTTTTTTGACATTTGCTCCCCTCAAAATAATTAGTATTTATACATATATCTTTTTTTAAATGCAAGACAGATTACATGAGGCATTTTTGCTTTTTCTTTAAGAATTGATTTTTTGTGAGATATTTTTTTTTGTTTTTACTTGTCAGTTTTTTTTTGAAATGTAATATGTATGTGGTGGTCTTAAAAGTGTTCGTAAACACAGGGATTAGTTACATAAACTTGAAGATAATTTATCATAGCTTCTTCTAATACACTGTTATAAAGTGTTTTTTAATGTTTTTCTGAAAAATAAAATCACATGCTTTTTTGTTTTGATTCATTGAAAGCCATATGGATGGATATATGCTAATTATGATACCTAAAAACTTGGTTGTAAAGGTTCAACATTCTGGATATAAGTGTAAATTTTTAACTCATCACAAAATTTTCTTGTAAACATTGACTTATCGTACGCCATTTTTTCGACATTGTTTTAATGCTGTATTTAAAATAAAGACATTCTATAGACCCAGATATATATATTTCTTTGTTTGTTTATAGTATCTTTGTGAACTTCGAGCTCATAAAACTTGATATTTTTTTCTCAGGATTTATTAATGCGACCTTCACTGATTCATTCACTCATATATTTTTCGTGTCATTTTAACTTTTTAAAATTTTGATCTTTTGTCGTCATCTTTGTTATTTTGCTTTTTTACTTTTGATTGACATGGTCCATATGCATATGTATCTACGAAAAAAAAACTTATTTTTTAGTCTCATTTTACACTTACAACCTAACCTCATAAAACAAAAATACAAAGATGCGAATGGGCCTGAGTTGTGGCGCAAGAACATTAAAATTTTCACTTTTTATATTTAATTTAGTTTTTTTGGTTTGTTTTTACTTTTAGTAATGTCCCATTAACAACAATAAATGATTTAGATTTGTGGATTTGTATGTTTATGTATTGGTACATGGTTAATATTGGATAAATATGCTGTAGATAATTTAGCTGCTGCAACTGCAAAAGTAAAAGGTTATGAGAATGATGATGGCTTAAGGGATTTAGCGACGAAGCCAGCGGCAGTTCGACAGATTGGATATTTATTACTTTTTGGTGGTTGCATTGTTATTATTGTTGCATTTTTGGGTTGTTGCGGTGCAGCAAAAGAATGGAGGCCTTTACTTTGTTGTTATGGTAAGGAGGGAATTCACTGTAATGATAAATTATAGTAATTGTTAAAAGTGTATTTTTAAATTACTCAAGTTTTTGTAAAGAAATTTTTGCTGGAGATTTCACGAAATTTTAAAAAAAAACATTTTTGAAACAATTTCTTTTTTTCTAAACCAAAACATTTTCAGTCAAATGTTTACATGTTCCTTTTGAACTTGAACATGTTAAATTTACCAAACTTCCTGTTTCTTTCATTTTATAAACCAAAATTTTCTTTGACCTTTAATAAAAATAAGTTTTTAAGGAACGTGTTTAATGATAATATTAGCAACGGAAATTGCTGCAGCAATTTATGCCTCCCTGCATTCACATGTATTTGAAAAAGATTTTCGTGAAATCTTACATGCCTCTTTAAAAATGTATAATGGAACGGATCAATTAGTAACTGCAAAAGAATCGGATGATATTTTAGTTAAAACTGCATGGGATAAAATTATGATGGAAGTATGTTTACATTGGCAGTGCTCATAAAATTTTTCTCATTGAATTTAAAAATTAAGCATTCTCTATAGCCGCTTTCAAGATTTTAATAAAAAAAAGTTTTTGAACAGTGCCCTCTTAAATTTTAATCAAAGACGGTAATTGTTGATACTTTTATAGAAGCAATGTTGTGGAGTCGATTCAAAATTGGGAGAATTTAATGAAAGTGGTTGGTATACTTTGATGCAAGGAAGATTTCAATTTCCACCAGCATGTTGTCCAGTGAAGAAAAACGGAAAGCTAATGGCATCTTGCCCAACAATTCAAAGATATGGAACTGTAAGTTTATGAAATTTTATAAAATTGATGTTTATTTTACTGATTTTAATGCCACGCTAACAACGCTAACACTTATTTTAAGTTTTATAAAGAATGTTAGAAGAAAGTGAAAGCTAATTTTTCGTTTAATTATGTTTTAATTGTGTTAAAATCTAATCAACTAATTTTAATTTTTTTGTGCTTTTATTGATTACTAACTCTAAAACTTTTGTTAAATTCATTTTGCTGAATTTTGCTAACATATTTGGATTACTGTAACTGATGCATCAGCCGATGATCTTTTTAACAAAGCTTTTATCAAATTTTGAACATTTATTAAAATATTGAAATCAAAATTTTTGAAGTTTGCTTGACATAAAAAAAAGTTAGAATAGAAATTGAAATTTCATTTCTACAGATTTTTGCTTTTGAATCATACATTTTAATGCAGTACTCATACTAATTTTGCTACACATTTAAGTTCAAATAAGTTTATCTTTTGTTTTCTATAAAATTTTTCAGGGATGCTATGAAAAGATTCGTGAATCAGTGCAAGAGCTATCATCACATTTTAAAGTTGTAATGTGGACCGCAATTTTTATTGCTTTAATACAGGGTTTTGGAATCGCTGTTGCTTTTTGTTTATGTAATTCCATCAATGGTGACGAGTATTATTAAAACTTTTTGTTGTTGTAAATAGTACAATTATTATTATAGCTTACTGTAACTTTTGTTGTTTCTTTTTCATTTTTAAAACAATGCTTTAAAAATTTCTTTTGTTATCTCTTTGTTTCAATCAAAAAATTCCTTAATATTTTATTTGTTTGTATTTTTTATAAAAAGTTTAGGGCTGCCATGATTTTTTATTTTTTGAAAATAATGTTCGAATTTCGATGATTCTTGGATGGATTTTTGTTTTACCATTTGTTCAAGTATGTTTTGTAGTGTCAGATTACGGTAACGCAAAATCATATTTTTTTAGATTGTATGTTTCTACCTTGGATATAATTTTTATAAAAAGATCAAAGAAGATTTATTATATTTGTATTAAAATATATAAATGTTAAAAAATAAATAATAAATGAATAACTTTAATTTTGTTATACTGTAATTGAACACATAAAGATTAAAAAAGTTTTAAATTCCAAATAGCTAAATATGAAATTTACATTCTTGAAAAATATTGTAAAAGAAGCAGGACATAAAATTAAAAGTGCAAAATTAGTTTTAAAAAATGTGTTACAGTAACACGGAATACAACAAAGCTTGATAAAAAATCTTGAATATAAAAGTGCACATGTGTCTAACATACAACGTCAGAACTTGTACTTTTGATAGGGCATTTTAAAATTCAGAATTTATATTTTAAATTTATATATTTTAAAAAAACAGAAGCTTTAAGGTTAACCTGCAAACATTGACCACCCACCAACATTTCTTGGGCAACACAAAAATCTTCTTACCACGAACATGCTCTCAAGTTCTTTTAAGTTTTTAAACTTGTTGAAGTTGCTACTATTTTCAGATTCAACTTCAAAAACTATAACATTCAATATATTAAATGTCAACTGTTGAACCTTCACCATTTGTATATTGGGCACAAGATAATGATAAAATTTTTCTACGTGTTGATTTGAGAGATGCTCAAGTAAGACTTTAAAGTTTATACTTTGAACTTGTTTTTAATGTTCACTGTTTTTTCAGGATGTTAATATTGCTGTAAATAATAAAAAGTTAGAATTTTCTGCAAATGGCCATGGTGGACAAGGTAAAAGAGAATATCAATTCTCTCTTAATCTTATGGATAATGTTAAAGTACGCTTTCTTTTTACCGTAGATTGTTCTATAGAAAAGTTTTTCTAGAATACTCCAACATTTAAAACAACTGGTTCACAAGTTAATATTGAGTTGTTCAAAGTTAAAGGAGAATTTTGGAAGAATTTAATTCAAGAATCTAAAAAACCGCATTGGCTTAAATTTGATTTTAGTCGCTGGAAGGATAGTGATGAATCGGATCATGAAATGGATAAAAATGATTTTATGGTTTGTTTTATTACAGCTTGATTGTTATATTAACTCTACGCTTTTAGTCAAATGAAGATAAAATGAAAGAATGGGCAAAGAAATATGGTGGTACACTTCCTGAAGAACGAAGTGGCGGATCTGAAAACTTTTCTATGAATTTTTGTGAGTTTAATTACTTGTAAAAAATCTTTATCATTAAAGACTACAATTTTTGTAACCTTTATTGGTATTGTACATATATATATATGCTCTTAGAAAGTTTACGTTGTCCGAAAAGAGGTCATTAAAGATGAAACGTGTTTCAGTGATGAACTTTTATCTCTTTGCATTTAATGTTTTGATATTTTTGGCACATTTTTATGTTCTTGCATGTCTAACATCTGGATATATGACAAAAGGATCATGTGAGTTCTTTTACTTTTTTACACTCTATCTATAATACCTACTTTTAGTATACTTTAAATCATTCTGGGATGCTCGACGTTTAGCATTTTTCACTTGTACAGCCTTGCAATACATCGATGTCTTTCATGGATTTATTGATATTACAAAATCTGGTTGGTCAACTGGTATTATTCAAGTAACTGGAAGACTTGTAATGCTTGCAATCATTGATAATTGTCCATATTTACATGATTCTGTTACAACATATCTGTTAATGTTTGTATATTTTTTGGTTGAACAATTCCGTTACCCCTATTATGCTGTATCCGCACTTGGCATTGAGCTATATATTTTAACATGGCTAAGATATTCAATTTGGATTCTATTATACCCATCTGGACTCGTGTTAGAAGGTTTGTGTTTTATTTTGACCATTATTTGGAGTTACTGTACTTTAACACCTATAATTTCTTTTTGAAAGTTTTCAGCCATTTCAATTATTCGTTCAATTCCATATTATTATGAAAGTGGGAAATGGTCAATTGCAATGCCAAATCCATTAAATTTTTCATTCAATTTTGGAATCTTTCTTGCAATCTTTGTTACTACCGTATTTCCTAAAAGTGAGTTTTATATACTTTTCAAAATTTTGAAATAACTTTAACTTTCAGTCGCCTACACTCTTCTAAGCCACATGCGACGACAACGATCCAAGAAATTTGCCAATAAAGGAAAGAAGCAAGTTTAGTTTGTATTTATTTATGTTTTCTTAATTACTTATTTATGGTATTTAAAAGTTAATTTATTTGATATTTGGTAACTTATTTTTTTGTTATTATAATGTATTATTTTAAGAGAGCATTGTTTCTTTAAAAAACTTTTCTAAAATAATAAAAAAGAAGATTTTTTGAAAGCTTACGTTTAAAACAACAAATAAAAACAAACAATGAAATCAGTGAACCAAGATTTTTGGAGGAAGTCTTTTTTTTCGTACTTGAAGTTATGGATGCAAAAGCATAACAAGCTATTTTGGCGCATAATTGACGATTATTTTAAAAATGCAAATGTTAGGAGAGAGAGCCATTTTGAGTTTCATTGTTTCAAGAAAGTGGATACTGTAGGTGGAAAACATTCAAATGCTTTTTCAGTTTTTAAGAGTTTATGAGTTTTGAAAATGTTTTTAATTTTTACAGTTACAGTATATTTGCTCTTCTGAAGTTATTCAAAGATATTCTGTTTGGGAAGGTTATTAATTTGCAATTAAGAAACATCAATTTTATTGAACTTCTTCTTTCCCCTTGTTTCTTGCCTTTTTGTTTTCTTTTCCCATGACTTTCACTTTTTTTCTTGTGTTTTATTTGATTACACTTTATATACAAAGCAACTCTTTCTTATAGGTCTAATAATAACAATAATTTTCCCTTGGTGGTATTGTCGATTAGAAAATGAGTTAATTTCATCAATTTCTTCTTCCAAGGTTGTGTGAGTGTGAAAATTTTTTCTTGTGTTTTATTCATTTTGAATGAAATAAAAACTAGGGAAGAGGAAATGAGTCCATTGACAATCGAAAGAAAAGAAAATGATTATTGTCGGCATAGGCAAAGTCCATCTTTCCCACTTCTTCCGATCACTTCCTTTTAACAATACCTTTCCATCTTTTAATTTCTTTCATTTTCCTTGAATTATCGAAATCCTTACAACTACAAAATAATGATGGCATTTTTGTCGCTCTCTCTCTTCCGCTTTTTGTTTCTTAGAATTTTTACAGAAGTGAAAAATGAAAGAACAAATTAAACCCACTTGAAAGAATGTTCATTTTTGTTTATGTCGGAATTAGACAAAGATATGATGAAGGGATGACCATGAAAAACAAATAATAATTGTGGATTATCCTTCTTTTCTGTACAACAAAAAATGATGATCTTGTTAATGAGGTTTTTTAAAGTCATTCAAGTCTCGCTGAACACCTTCAAGTGGCCTCGATTAAAAAAACTTGTTGAAATTTTTTTATAAAAATATTTGAGTGGTTTTAGGCTTTGTAATTAAAGGGAGTACGGTAATGAATAAAACTGCAGATGAATGATCGCTCGAACATTTGCAAATAAAAATATTATGTTCGGGTATTTAATAAAACTATAATAAAATTCAGAATAAAGATTTTTAAAATCTGCAATCATTTCCACGGAAAACTTTTCAAAATTCAAAACTTTCAAAATTCATTGCACTGTGTCTACCTGGATTTTTTTCAAACAATTCAGTTTTCTGCATTCAATGTTTTCAATCTGTTGTCCCCAAAATAACTGCTCATTCAATTTATATAATACTATGTCAACACAACAACAACATCCAATTAATTAATGCAATCCAACAACCTTTTGAAGTGCCAATAACACCTTTCCAAAATTCCCAGCAGTTTTCTTTGAAATCTGAAGCCCTTCTTTGAAACAAAAAGCGCAAAAAGAAATAAGAAAAAAAAGAACTGTAAATGTAACACTTTTTTTGATCATTGAATCGGAAATCTGTTTTTTCTTCTTTGTACAAACACATCTTTTGTTTTTATAGCAAAGAAGCATCATCGAAAAAGAGAGAAATCATTTTGCAAATTAATCCTATAACAAGTCAACTGAGCCCCTAATTATTCTGTAGATATATACATTTTTTTGTTTGACATGGATGGCTTCCTCTTTTTTTATTCCGGTGGAAGCAGAGAATTGCCGTAACCAAATTGGGTCTCCTCCTTTGTTTTCCCTAAAAATATTTTAGTTAGTTTTACAAAAATAATTGTGATTTTTAACTCTTTCACTCTCAAATTGCGCTTTTTTTATTGAACCGAAAATAATTATATTTTTTGTTAATTTTAAAATGATGCTCAGTAACTTTGGATACTGTAGGGTTTTGTTTTGAGAGAGAACTGTCTATTACAAAACATAAAGTTCTTTTTATCATTTCTGATGTCCATAATAGACATCATTTTTTCAATAATCATTTTTTTTACAAAAATATGCCAATAAAGTTTATTTCTCTCAGTTTCTATATTAAACGATTTGCCGAGCGTTTATTCTTTTTCATGCCAGTCTTTTTAACAACTAACTTTTTCATTCTTTCTCTCACGCCTGAAACCAAAAAATATCTCTTTTCACATCGTTTCCTTTGGTTGTTGTGATCTTTTTCTATTAAATGATGGCAAAAAAAGAACATTTTCTTTTTTAACAAAAAAAGTAGCTCACATTATTATTGTTTCTGGGAGTTTTGTACTTTTTATAAACGATGGTTAATTTTTTTTTGATGTCTGTTTTTGTTTCGTTTTTTTTGTTTTTCGCTAAAGTAGACGATTATAAAAGTTAGATAAACGATGTCTGAATTCATCATAGATATTAACAATTTAAAAAAAAATAAGTTTTTGAATAAAAGATTCTGTTTATCAGCTTTTAGAAGCTGTGTTTAAAAACTTCTGATTTTGTGGGGCTTATAAACTTTTGGCAATTTTCCAGGTTACAGTTTTTTCTTTCTTCAAATTAATCTTAATTTTCTGCCCTTACTTGACTTTCATTAACCTCCTTTTACCTTTCTTTTTTCTTCCGCTTTTGTAATTTCCTTTCTTTTTTTATTGTTCTTTGATGAACTTTTAAAAAATGACTTGCTCCTGCATTTTTCTCCTTTTATCTTTTACCGTCTTCCTTGAAACATAAAATAACTCTCTGTCTCTTAACCACCCACAGCGGAAGGCGTAAATCATGTTTACCTGAATTTGAAGAAGTTCAACGACGACGATGCCAGTCAAAAAAAAGAACTGTTGCGCAAATTTTCGCACGATAATTTTTTTAAAGCCAACTACAGCGGACTTTGAGTGTGCCGTTATTTTTCTTTCTTTCTTTAATTTGGTGCCATTGTTTTTTTTAAAAAAGTCAAATCCAAGTTTTTAAGTGGATGAAAAAAACAGGTATACTTCTTTTTGATTGTAAAATTTTCTTTAAAACAAAAGCTTAAAAAGCGGTGCCATTAAAAGTGGGATGAAAGAGAATGAGTGTGGAATGACAAGTGGGTGACGGAACAATGAAACACATATATGTAAGTGGGAAGAAAAAAGGAAATGTTGAAACAATAAAACAAGTTTAAATCATAGTTAATGAGATAAACTAACTTGAATGGGAGGGGTTGTAAAAACTATTTAACAATTGGAAATTACGGTAGTGGCTTCTACAGATTTGGATATTTTTTTAAACTACAGTAGACTTCATAGCAGATTTTTGGCGTTTAACGGGTTCATGTTTTTGTTTTTTTGGATATCGTTATTTTTTGATTGTTTGGTTTACATTTCACAAACTTTGCGAAAGCGATTTCGTAGAGCCCTGTTCTCATTCTTATGCTTCCTAAAATTTTCCAAAATAGTTTTGTTTCAGTTGTTAATAGAAAATTTGAACTAAACACTTTTTAATCCAACTTTTCAAACTTTGACACTTTTTTCTTGCTTGCCCTTTAAAATCCCATTACAATTTCAACACTGCCGTTAACGCTTTATACACATATTTGTTTCTTTTATATGTAATTTAAAAATGAAACAATCAAAGTTTTTGCTTTCTTTTCTTTGACACCTTTTTAGAGATGAAAAAAAGAGGTGTCTTATGTTTTTTTCAAATTTCAAATGCATATTATAAAAGCTCATTTAAAAAGCATTCAATTTTGGCGGGTATTTTTTTTTGTTGTTGCTTTGCTTTATTCCCAAGTTTGGGAAACCAAAATAATACATATATCTCTTGATTGGCTTTTAAGCTTCACTGACTTTTTTCGGGCTTCATCTTCTCGCTTCTTTGTAGTCACTTTTGCCTGCTTGTTTGAGATTTCATTTGTTTTTAAAACTTTTATTCTCTTTTTAAGGCAAAACGGGGAAAGAAGTTACAGTCTTTTTTCTGTTTCAACAAAACTGAAAATTGAGTGAGCAAATAAGAAGAATTAAAATGAGCGATGAATTTAAATGGATATAGTTTTTTAATAGAGCAGTAGTAACACTTTCAGAAACATTGAATCTTTATTGCTTGGAGTGAAAAAAAGAGAAAGAGATTCAATCTAGCTAATGGATAGTCACGAAGTCTCTTTTAATACATTCATCCAGGTTTCACTTTTTTCAACTTTTTTTGCTTGAAATTGATAGTTTTAAATATATATGTATTTTATTGTTCCCATTTTTCCGTCTTCAACTTTTGAATTGACAAGTTTATGTTGTCATTTATCGTGTCTTATTATCGTTGTTACACTATTAATATGTATTAATAGACTCCCTTAAGCAAAAAATTATTTCAATTATCATCTCAGAGAGAGAAAAAAGACACTTAATTTTATCCCATAAAACCATATTATTGTTTTTTTAATTGAATCAAAAAATTTACACAAATCAAACTTGTTATATATTTTTTTTTGAATTACACACGATTGGATAAGTGGGAAACGATAAGATGTGTGTTTTGACACAGAATTGATGTGAAAAAGTTAAAGTTTTGCCCTTGCACCTTGATCTCGATGTATTTCCCAAAGTTTAGGGAAGGTCATTTCCTGGGATTTAACAGCAATGTTTTTTGGCACAAAATCTGCCATGAGATTTTGACATTCCGGAAGCTCTTGGAGGAAAATGTTAGAGGGTGTTTGTAATGAAAACACGTGAGTGAGAGAGAGAGAGAGAGAGAGAGAGTGAATGAGAGATGGAACGCCTTCTTGTTCTTGAGGATAATAGATTAGAACTTTTGCATTTAATGACTTCCAGTTGTTATCAAACTCTTGAATTAATTATTGTCTGTATCATTTTAGTTTCACATTTTCTCTTTCTGAATCACCATGAATTTCATTTTTATACACTAAAAAAATGTTTGCCATCAAACTATCCCCATTCATTTTGCATCCAAATAATTTTGTTACAGCTATTATAAAAATTTTTGTTGTAATTTGCATCCCCATTTTTTTCAATAATTGTAATAATAATATTTCCAATTCAACAGGTATCAATTACCTGCCATCAATTTTGAGTCTCCATCAAAATGGACTCAACTCTTCTCCGGATGCGCTCATCAAAATTTTTCAAGGTTAAATAATCCTTCCTTCATTTCTTTTGTTCCAAAACCATTTCAAATCCATTTTCTCACTCTTAATTCCTTTTTTTTAATTTACTTAAATTTTGTAAGTATTGAGATAATATTAATCCAATTGTCTTGTCGAATTCATGATAGATACATATGTTCTAATATGTTCAATATGTATGGATGTAAGTGTTAGTGTAATATATTGCCTTTAGAGAATTAATTGATGTCAAGTATCTCAATCTCAAAATCTCCCCTCTTTTTCAAATTATTAATCGTTTCACAAAAAAAAAGAAATCACACCATGGGTCATTTCCGGACGCAGGTGGCAATGATCTCCACCTTATGCTTTTAATGGGCTACTACCTATTTTTTTGTGGCTATAACTTGTTGAAAAAAAAGTCATTCAAAAAATTTTTTATGTTCATCGAAAAAAGAGTATTGTTTTTTTAGATGTGTGAAACAAAAGGCAGCAGCAGATATTATTTTCGCGCACTTGAATGCCATTCAGAGACAGAGAGAGGAGAGAGATATGACATTCATCCCTTTTCCGTTAATCCCTCTATATTTCTAACATGATCCGGTTTGAAAATATAAAATTATATTAACTACCCCAAAAAAGTCGAACCACCTTCGAAAATAAAAAAGTGATTTTAATATGGTCATTTTATATGGTGAAAAACAAAATTGCATATTGTTATAACTTTTTGGTATGTTCATATTTGGATTTTGGGGGATTTGGTTCAGTTACTGTTTTTTTATTGTCATTATTGGAGTTCTCACCTGATGGTGGTCAATTTTAGTTTTATTGAAATAAGCGAAATTATGAGATTCAGTACTGTAACAGGCTCAAACTTTTTTAATAGGGTTGCAAAAAATTTAAAATGTGCTAAATTGATTTCAGAAATTAATTTTAAAAGTTTTCAAGAGCAAATTTTTAAATCCTCAAAATCAAATAAAACATTTTCAACTTGGTCATCATTAAAAATCAGTATTTACACAAGCTAAGCACCTAACAACTTAACAGCTATAAATTTATCTCGAATATTTAATATCATAAATTTTTTCAACGTTAAAGACTTCCTTTTTACCGTAATTGTTTCCCCACTTCTTCTCTTCTCTTTTTTTACATGTGAAGGTATTTTGTTCACTTACATCTTCTTTTTACTTACATTTTTTTCACGCTTTCTTTCCTCTTCAAAAACGACTCTCGCCATTTGAGGATTTTAGTTGTTCTTCTAATGAATTGCTTCCTTCTGTTGTCATCTTTCTTTCTTCCTTTCTGCCTTCTCTTTTTTTTCATCGTCATTCAACGAAAAACGAGCAACAGAAGAAGTAGAAAAAACTCCGCCTTTTTTAAAAGAGGACTTTTAGCGGCCATTTGCTCAAATTGCAACCATCATCACCCAATCATCAACGATTTGAAAAGGAGCGTTAAAAAGGGCGGAGCAGTGCCACCACTTAATTTTTTTGTTTAAAAAAATTTTTTTGAGTAAAGTATCTCCGTTTTGTGTTTTTAGAGAGTTTGTCATTTTGAGAAAGAATGAAATTGTTACAGACACTTACTCTTTTAAAGGGAGTGTCCAAGACAGCACAAGTCTTTTTAGATGAAGCATCTTAGCACGAAAGCAATAAAATTCAGGCTCAACTTCTAAAAACTCCGAATCTTAAAATTCTGATAACTGTTACTTTCTTAATTATTTTTTCTGATTCCAAAAATGGTACGGATGTTAAAAAGTGGTGGATATAAGCTGAGTTTCAGCTTTTTGAGATTAATCCTTGGATATCCTGCTTCATAATCCAAGAAATGCTAAAATTTAGCTTATATCCAACCAATTTTCAACATCCATACTATTTTTGGGATCAGAAAAAATAGTTAAGAAAGTAACAGTTATCAGAATTTTAAGATTCGGAGTTTTTAGAAGTTGAGCCTGAATTTTATTGCTTTCGTGCTAAGATGCTTCATCTAAAAAGATTTGTGCTGTCTTGGACACTCCCTTTAAACTCGTTTATTCTTTTTTGCCCTTCAAAAAAAAGACGGAAAAAGAAAATTGTACCTTTCAATTTTTTAAAAAGTCAACAGATGGTTTTTTAAAATGTTGTCACTTTTACTTCGCGATTTCCATTTTTAAGTGTTTTTTTCTGAATTTTCTTTTTTTGTAGGCATTGCCATTAAGAGTTTTGCTGCCTGCATCCATCATCTGACATGAATGCAATGCTCGATCCACGAGCTTTCATCCCATTCCTCTATGATCCAAATACGCTTTCCATGCTTCAACAACAGCAACAACAACATCAAGCTGCTGCTCTTGCTGCTGCTGCTGCCGCCGCCGCGCAATCGAAATCCTTTTCACTTCCAACAAATTCTTCATCTTCAACTTCTTCAATCAGTAATGCCTCTTCTTCATCGGCATCCTCATCCTTCAGAATTCATGATCTTCTAGATGCAACAAAAGCTGAACAGCATTCCTCTGGCTCAGCTTCTT
>JAMRYA010000164.1:0-13094 GCA_024447215.1 Panagrolaimus sp. LJ2400
TAATCAAGAATATAAATAACTTTATAGCAAAAAAATGCTAAACAAAACATATTAAAGTCAAACAAACAAAGTAAGACAGAAATAGCATATAGCTTTAATTTTCTTCATCAGAGGTATAACATTCTTCAGGTCGACCACGAGTATACCCATTTAAAGCAAAAGGTCTTTTGGGTTGAGCATATGAAGAAGGAGCACGCTTGGGTGGCGACATTGATTCATGAGATTGGAAAGAATTATAAGAAGAGAACGAATTATTCAAGGGATCAGGATTTCGACCACCTGCAAGAGAAAATATTATATGTGGCAGATATCGTATCGATATAGATAAACACTGTAAAACACTTACGAGAAGTCTTCTTTGAACAATTAGTTCCAAAGCCTATAAATTATGGAAAAATGTTAAATAATACATATATATACCAGATTTCACAAACTTACGTTCATAACCAGTTTTATCAGCATCACGAATCGAAATCTTAGCAAATCTTTGATCCAATGCTTGAATACGTGAAAGTTCAGCATTAGCAGCATCAACGATTTTTTTCTTTTGTTCTTCCGTAGCAACACCAACTTTAATAAATTTTGCACGATCAGCTTGAAGTTTATTAGGAGTGAATCGATAACATTTCTTAATTTCAACTTCAATACCAAGATAATTCAAGATTTTATTGACATCATTGATATCAGACTGTTGCTTTAACTTTGGACTAAATTCAGAAGATTCAGCAAGATCTGTAACAATAAATGAACAAGCATTTCCAAAATTGATGGTTCCATTTGCACCAGAAGTAGCTGAACGACAACAAGGTTGTACACTTGCTGAAGTATTAAGAGATGAAGTAGGAATAGTTCTTGTTATTGATGAAGAATAACGAGTAATAATATTTGAAGTTTCAAGATCAGATGCATTACGAGATGGAGAAGGAATAATACTTGAAATAGAATCAGTTGAAGCAGAACGAGAAAATGAGCTTGAAGAACGAGAAAATGAGATTGAAGAACGAACATCTGCTGAAGCACGACGAGATGGAACAAGTAAAGGTGAAGATAATTGTCTTGTTGGTTCTTGTGTTGTTGAAAATGTCTTGCGCTTTGGTGTAGAAGTAGCAGGATATTCAGCAATAGAATCGTCAGAAAATGATGATGCATCTGTTGAATTTTCAAACAATGATGATCTAGCTGATTGATGATATGTGGTGCGTCGAAATTTTTTTAATGCATCAACGCAATTAGCGAATACATCAATAGTATCAGAGATTTGTTCAACAAAGCTATCAATCAATATAGCAGAATCAAGTTGCTTATCACGATATCTTTCAAGTATTCCAACATATTCTTTCTTTCTTTGAATTACTCGTTCAAAATATTGAACATCACGATCAATGGAAGGGTGAGACATCATTGTACGAATGAGTTAGCCCTGAAATAAACAAAAATAAGCAAATGAGATAGAATGTACATATATAACAGAATGACTACAAATAAAAATCGCGCAAGTTATGTAATAAAGTTTTTTATTGTTTAAAAAATGTTGGATCTGTTAAAGGTGTGAGAAAAAAATGGCAGCAAAAACAAAAAAAGAAACTTCTGGCATCAGAGCTTCAACGTTGATGCCGCCGTTTTTTATTCGTATTTAGAAAGTCGCTACGAGAATCGCTGCCTTGCAAGAAAAAAGAAAAATTAAAAATTTCAGAGCTTTTTTTTATAAAAAAATGTTCATGGTATTTATTGAAAAAACAACATGTAAATACTTTTAACCATAAAAGATTTAAAAATTACATAAGAAATACGAACGCAAGTTTTGAAGACGCAAAGAGTTGTTTTTCCCACCATTTTTCTTCTCTCTTTGTTCATTACAGTACACCAAAATAAAATTTTAAAAAACGGAAATGAAATTTTTAATTAAGTTTCTGCATTTTTATGGGGGTTTTAAATTATTTTTGCATTCATTCAAACACCTAAAATAGTAACGAATTATTTAAAAAAGGTTTAAATTTTTAATTTTCACCTGTTTGTCCTTTCATTAACTGACTAAACTTCAAAGTTATTACAAAAATTATTGGTTTTACCATAAATACTGGGCTGGGTATATTTTTTGTTCATAGAAAAAGGTGTTATAAAAGTTTAACACACAGTGGAATAAGGAAGCATTATTTTGTTACTACCAATTAGTAATAAAGGGTTAGACAACAGAATGACCTAATAAATTTTTGCCAATAAAGAATGTGATTAAAATTTTAACTTCTAAAAAGTCTTTTTTTTTAAGTTCTTAGATATTTCAATATTCTTACAAACCATGTCAAATAATGTTACTACTACTATTTCTGATGTAGATGAAATTTATACCATTGAAGACCTTGAAGATTACGGTATCCGACTTCATTACAATACTGCCATAACTTTTATTGTAAATGTTTTTACGGGTTATATTGTTTTAAAGCATTCTTCAAAAGCAATGGGAAAATACAAATATTATATTTTTATGACTGTTTTAACTGCCGGAATTATGGATATTGATGCAACATTAATTTTTGGAATTTATCCTACTTTTCCGATTCCAGGGTTTTGTGGGACTGGAATGGTTGCAAAGCATTTAAATTATTTTTGGGGTGAAGTTATTCAATATGTAAGTTGGTCTTTTTTTGAAAACAATGTGGAACGTTGTCGCTTGTTTGGGTGATTGATTGGAATCTACAACAAAATTTGTTTAAACTAAAACTTAAATCATTTTTTTAAATGAATTTAAAAAATCTTTCTATCCAAATTTTAGTTTTTTGAACTTAGTGTTCTTTTTTAACGTCGATAAATTTTTCAGCTAATCCTTCAAGAATTATTCAGCATTTGTGGAAGTACATTAGTTGTTTGCATTTTATATCGATATTTTTCGTTAAAAGGAAAAATTGAATTTTTTCATTCATTCTATGGAATTTTGCTTATTTCTATCTTCGCAATCCTCTACCCTTCAGCAGTTACAGTATTACTCTTTACAACATTAGATGACAGAACTGAAACTTTACAATACGTAAAAGAGAATGCCCCAAATATGTATGAACTTTATCGAACATATGGATCATGTAGTTGTTTTAAAACTGAAAAAGCCACTCCTTTTGCGCTACTTATGTTTTTGCATATTGCAGTTATGTGGCTTATTGGTTTTATATTTGTGATAAAAACTATTTGGGAATTATCGCTGAAAAGAAAATCCCTTTCAGTAAGCACGTATAAAATGTATAAAGAATTCTTGTATGCTATTATTGTTCAAGCTTCTGTGCCGATTTTGTTAATTTGTATTCCGGCAGTTATTGTTGGAACTTGTTTTGTTTTTAAAATTAAGAATAGCAAAGGTAGGGTTAAGAAGTTTTATGCATCTTGCACTGATTGCGTCATCTTGTTGCAATGAAAAAAACCGATATTTACTTGCATCTAGATGACAAAATGCATTTAATTAGCACAACATTAATGTGTCACTTTAAACATTCTTTCATCCAAAGTTGCTTTTTTAGGTTATGTTTCTGCTGCAATGCAAGTATTATTTTTACATTCATCTGTTAATAGTATTTGCATAATATTAACGATAAAAGTATATCGAGAAGCTGTCCAAAATTTGCTGCTGATACCGTTTTGGTGCTTCAAATCGAAAAACCCCATTAAAAGAACCCATGCCACAACAGTTATTACGAGTACAATATCTATTGTTACATAAAAATTTTATTTAATTGCTTTTTGAAATTTGTTCTTTTAATAAAATAATTATACGAAACTGCTTTTTTGTACATAATATCAAGAAAATTAAATTTATATTTATCATCTTTATCTTTGTTCATTGCTTTTATCTTTTTTTGGTCATGCTACTTTTTCCTGGTTTATGACTCAAACCTTTTGAGTGCCTTTCAAGTACATTGTGCAATGACCGTGGAGATATTATTGGAGTTTATTAAATCGGTTGCAGTTTAAGTTAATCGATTTATAGTTTTTTGTGCTTCTTAAAAAATTAAAGTTTTTTTACAATCTCGATTGCAAAGCTTTTTTTTTTCGTTCTTCAACTCTTTCATTGTATTTATTTAATATGGCTGCCGATTCTGAACTATCACCACCTGCTAAAGTAAGTGTTTAAAACAATGAAATTTTTCAAATGCCTAAAAAGTTTTAGAGAAAACAAAAATCAACAGAGCTAATTACATTTGATGAGAATCATGAAATACAATATCAAGGATATTGTAAACTTCAAATTAATGCTATTTCAAAGTTGTTATATGTTAAACCAGTACATGAAAGTAGGCATTTCTTTTGATTCCTTAAGTTTTTATTTATTAAATTTGTTTTTAGGCTTCAATGATATCACTGCCACGTTTGATGATTGCAAATTTATTAAACAAAAGGTAACCGTTTTTACACATGTTTACAAATGCTTATAATATTTATTTTTCTAGAATTTTATTTTTATTTTTGCAACTCATGGTTCAAAAGATTTTGCTTTGGTTTTTAATGATGAAGAAAAATGTTCAAAAGTTTTGAATGCAGTTTTTAAGAATCGAGTAATTATTATTTATAGTGTTTAAAAACCGTTTTTAAATATAAAATTTTAGAAAAAGGATGATATAGATGAAAAGGTTCTTCGAGAACGTTTTGTGATGCCGATTTTTAAAAAAGCTGCTCGAGAACGTTCTTCAAAATTGAATGAAATTATGCGAAAATGGATTCAAAAACATGATAAAAAAGAAAGGAATAAATATCTTCAACTTTTAAAAGAATATCAAGATAATAATATTCAAGAAATGGGTGATTTGAAAAATGTAAAGCAAGAAATTGATGGTAAACTTCGATTGTAAGTTGTTTCTGTCAGAGTTGGACTCGGAGATCAAAGAAAGCTTCGTCTTTCATCCGTTTTGAAATAATGATTAGTTAAAAATTTCATAATCGATTTCCGTCCCTTTCTCTGATTTTTACCATTTAATCGTTTTAAACTAAAAAAATAAATTTTAGTAGTCGCAAAAGAAAGCATCATCAAGTAGAAAGTAATATTCCTGTGGCTAATAATAGCATATCTGTTGATGAAGATGATAATCATTTAAATTGTGATGAATTTGATACTAAAATTTATGATGCTGGGTGAGTTGTTATTTATTTTCTACATTTGACTAAGACAGTGTTGATAATTTTAGAGTTTCAACAAATGCTTCTGGTGAAAGCATAAAAGTCATTGATGAATCAAAATTTCAAATTGTTAATATTAAATACGGAAATGGTTTAAATCGAAAATTATTAATCTTTACCGCTGATGACAAAACTCGCTGCTATGAATATACTTTTTTTAAAAAGAAAAATGCCTTTTATCATCGTTGTAATACATACAAAAGAATGAAGGCTGTTCTTGTTCAAGATGAAAATGGAAATGATTGTATCAAATTGGAAAATAAGAAGCATATTTGTTCTCCATTACAGTATACTCCAGAAAAATATGTTGAAATGAAAATTGTCAAAAAGCCTGATTATGAAATCATAGAAAATTATTCAACACAATCAAAGCGAATGCTAATTATTTTTGATCTAAGTGATAGAAATCAATGTTATGAATATTATTGGGCTATACGTGACAAGAGATTTGAATGTTGTGGTTGTCAATTACAAAGAAAGTATACATCAGCAGAAGTTTGTCATGAGAATTCGAAAAATGAATATGTTAGAATAATCAATATTAATCATGTTTGTGAAATTCGAAAATATAATGCTGAAAAATATTTTGGAAGTGACAAATTTGTATTATCTCCGAATTTTGAAATTCAAACAAGGTTTAAAGATGGAAAAGAAAGAAAAACGTTGATTATTTTTGATGAAAAGGATCGAAATTTATGTTATTGTTATACATGTAGTTTTGTTAATACTTATTACTGCAAAGGATGTCTTGAAATGGGAAAATACGTTTCTGCAAAACTTTGTCAAAATTCTGATGGTGAAGAATATGTAATTTTTTCAAATGCTGAACATGTTTGCTCTCTTCGTCCGTATATTTCTCAAATTATAATTCGTCCACCGAAAATTAAGTTTCTTGAAGCAACTGAAAAAAATAGATCAAAATTACTTATTTTTGATTCCAGCAATTCAAAGTTGTGCTATACGTTTACACATGCAGGAAATAGTTACAAAAGATATTACTGCCAAGGGTGTACTGTATTCAATAGCAAAAATAAAAGCATGAAAGGAATGGTTACTGTTTATTTATATCAAGATGATGGAGATCAAAATGGTGGAGAATATTATGTGAAAATGATGGATGGACAAGAACATGTTTGTAAACCACGAAAATATGAAAAATTTGAAAGAAAAATATTGAAACCAAAAGAAGACTATATTTTATTTCAAAGTAATCGAAAGAATTCACTTTGTCTTGCCGTTTATCATTCTGTTGATAAAAAATTATGCTATCAATTTTGTTATTACGTGTATGAACGTAGAAAACAGTTTGAATGCATTGGCTGTCATAATAAAAAAGCTTATTTTGCTGCAAAAATTCAACAAGATTCCGATGGAAATGAATTCATTGCTGTGCCACAAAAGC
Organism: Panagrolaimus sp. LJ2400; assembly: GCA_024447215.1. NCBI lineage: Eukaryota > Metazoa > Nematoda > Chromadorea > Rhabditida > Panagrolaimidae > Panagrolaimus > Panagrolaimus sp. LJ2400. Next base: position 6,557 of record JAMRYA010000164.1, read on the forward strand.
AACATGTTTGTAAACCGATCAAAATTTCATCATTTATTAATTCTGATACTGTAATTCTTGAAAACAGTGGTTTATCTTTTGAAAAAGAAGCAAAAAAGGAAAAAGAAAAAGTGATTAGCGAAAGCAGAATTCTTCGATTACCAAATTTTCAACTTCTACGAAATAGACTTGGTGCTCCAGAAAAAAGATTAATTATATTTCAAAGTAAAGATAGAACATCATGTTATGAATATTGTTATAACACCACACATGACGTCTTTACGTGCAAAAATTGTTTTATTACTGCAAAAGTGGAAACTGATGAAGAAAAAAATGAAAAATACCTAATTCTAAGCAAAAATGAACATACTTGTGAACCTGTAAAATATGAACCTGAAAAGGAGATTATTGAAGCATCTGATTATGTTCTTTTTAATAGGGATGGCGAAAGTAAACCGACGAAGCTTGTTGTTTTTACATCATCAACAAAAGAATTCTGCTATGTTTATACTTATAGTCAAAAAAAGAAGTTTTTCCGATCTTACTGTTGTAAACCGTTTGAAATTACTGCAAAATTGTTGAAAGATCCTGATGGCAAAGAATATATTCAGCTTTCAAAAAATGAACATGTATGTGCTCCCAAGAAATTTGTATTGGAAGAATTTCAACCAAAAACTGTTGCTGAATCTGGATTCAAATTATTTTCTAACAAAAATGGAAGACCAAATTCAAAGCTGATTTTATTTGATTCTAAGAAAGATGGATATGTTTACGAGTACCGCTTAACAAAGGTCAAGCTATTTCTTTGCAATGGTTGTCTTTTGAAGAAGAAAAATGTTGGTGCAAATCTGCGTGAAAAAGAAAATGGAGAAAAATATCTTGAATTATCTGTGGAAGAACATGCTTGTAAATCAACCAAATATGATGCGAAAAAAATGTTGGAAAAGAAAGTTATACAAAAAAATTTTGTTGTTCAAAGTGATTAATTTTTTTGTTGTTTGATTATGAATAAATCTTTTATTTTAAATATACTGTTGTCATTCTTTAACTGCAAATATTAAAACATTGAATGTATAAAACAATATTTAAACAAAATAATGAAAGATATAGCTTTTTGATACTAATAAATGGAGGAACTTGAATTGTTTTTAAAAAGAATGCTGTAAGCTTTAGTAAATGTCTACAAAACACTTAACAATCACAAAGAAGCAAAGTTTATTGCCAAAAAATTACTGTATCATAAACAATGTTTTAAAACACAGAACTTTTGAAGAAAAAAATTTTGCCAGGATTATTTTAAAACACCTTTTGCATTAATTTTAATTATGCATTGACTTATTCTGAAATGATTTCAGGAAGGATACAAACCGTTTTGACATTCTTTTTTATAATTGCTTCTAGCCTTTTTTGTGATACATATTTATTTTTCATTTACTGATTAATTGTCCTATTTTTTGCAAATCATCTTATTGTGATTCACAAGCATGAACAAATTTGAAATAAGCTGATTTATCTTTCTTTCAATCTACTCAGGTGATTTTTCCTTCTCTTCACACTTTCAAAATAATCCAATGTTCGATGTTTTATTACAAAAGAAAAATTTTTTTTAAAAAAACAGTCTGACGATATTTTTTTTGTTACAAAGATGAATGAATGAAAAAAGATTAGCCATCGGTTCATTGCTCACATCTTCGTTTTTTGAAGATCCTTTTTTTACTTGAAGATGAGAATATGAAGGAACAAGGATTCTGTGAGTGGCACCTGAAAGAATGAGGAGGAAAAATTCCTTTAAAGCGGCGGCCTTCATTCAGGTCGTTTTTTGTTGGCTATTGCGCAGGTTTCCTTTTTTTTGCCCAAACCCAAAAAAGTGAGTGGACGCACTTTCACATTTTCTTCTTCTTCTCTTTGATTCAATTTGATTCAATTCCAGTGATTTTTTCTTGTCTATTTTTCCTCTTCTTCTTTTTTGCTGCTGCGCAGGTTTGTCACAAAAAAGGGGGAATGTGAAAGTCCAGCAGTAGTTGTTGTTGTTGTAGCAGGAGTATACAAGGGTGCATCATCATTTTTCAGTGGTGCTAAAAAAATTTCGCCACTCACAAACCCACCTTGTCTGCTGCCATCGTCAAATCAATGATGGCAAATGCGCGCAGCACATTGGCACGTTTTCTTATTTTTTGTTGAAAGATTTTTTTGATGTTTTTTCCCTTTTTAAACCCTCCTGTTTTATGTTGATGCTTATGGCTATTATTATTATTTGTTCTTTGACTTTTTAAAGCTGCTGCCTTTTTTCATAAACGAAAAAAAAAATCACCCATCTTCATTTTTTCTGTTTTGTTACTCCCGTGTTTGTTGTGATTCGTTTACATCTTCCTTCCTTTCTTCCTTCTTCATCATCATCTTCACTTTTGTTGCTGCTACTTTCTCTCTTTTGCTCATCATCACGTCTTTTTGGTTTCCTTTTCTTCCCTTTCGCTTTTCCCAAAAAACACAACTTTTTCAAATATTGGTTTTAGTTTAGTTTTAAAAAGTTATGATGGAAACATCTGCAAGGCAGCAGCTAATATCATTAATTCAACAATGGAATGAAAATCGCCTTGATCTTTTTAATCTTAGCTTTCCAGATGAGGTTTGTTTCTTCTTTATAAAAATTTCTCCCAAAAGTATTAAAAGCTGTTTAACTCAAAAAAAGATGTGATTCACCGAAAAAAATATTGAGGTCAAATTTAAATAGCGTTTTTTTACCCTCTCTCTTCGTAATCGATAGAGTTTAAATAAAAAAAGAGATCCCACAAATTATGAATCATATTATTAACGAAAAATCAATAATAATATTTAAATTTTACAGAATGATGAATTTCATGGTGTTATGAGATTTTATTATCAAGAACCTGGAGAAAAAGTTGCAACAAAATGTGTTCGAGTTTCATCCGCTGCAACAACGCTAATTGTGTTGGAAGCATTAATAACAAAATTTCGACCAGATTTAACAAATCCCCCACAAAGCTTGCTAAATAAATTTTCAATTTGGGAAGTACATGAAAATGGTGATGAACGAAAATTAGATGTTGATGAGCATCCACTTATTGTGCAGCTCACTTGGCACAAAGACGATCGAGAAGGCCGATTTTTATTTAAATCTAATGACAAGGTTTGTTTTGCTTTTTCTTTACTATTATGAATGTTGAAAAGTTGTCATTCGATGAAATGAAAATGTAAAAGTGGCAATTATCTAACTCTAAAAAAGGACTTGTTTGCTTACAAAAAAACATCTATCCAATTCAGTTTTTTCATCCAATGTTTAATAAGTTCAGATCCTCCTTAAAAAGCAAATCCGTGAAATCAAAATTAATCCATCCTAAATTCGTCTTTTTCTATATGAAATCCACTTTTTCTCTCCTTCTTTTCACTCTTTTTTTCACATACATACTTATGTAATCTTTAAAAAGTACAAAGTATACAAAACATTGACTTTATTTAAAAAACATTTTTTTTGCTTAAAAATCTTTCAAAGCATGTTACGACGATCCTTGATCGAGGTAACAGATAAAGTATAAAGTAGTAGTAGAAATAATATATAATATTTATTAAACTTTAAATAAACGTATATTTCACATACAATAAAAAAGAAGAGAAAAAGCGAGAGAGAGAGAGAGAGAGAGCAAAAAAAGTGAAGACCCAACTATTCATTTCTTTTTGAAGACGAGAATAAATAAAATAAAATTAACATAAGTTCGCATTCTTCGCGACACTCCCCACCGGCAGCTTTTACTTCTTACCCCGTGGGTAAATAACATCTCGAATATCACGACGTTGTTGTCGAAGAGAAAAATTTTCATCTTCTAGATCTTGTTTTTCTTGTTCGATGGTATTAACAGCTTTAATTCCAGCTAAAATTTTATCCAATTGTTTTTCCAAATCAACAACATTTGTCGATGGAATTGTAGTTGATTCATCAAGAATATTTTTTGTTGCTTCAAATTTTTCAATAGCTTCATCAATAGCTTCCTTAAATAATTTAATAACCATAACTTGTTGATTTTTTGTTTCCAAGATTTCAGCATGTTTTTTCTTGATTTCTGCAGAGAGTTCTTTTTCCTTAACCTTGTTAAGATCTGGGGTAACAACGACAACATGTGATTTGACTTTGATACCAGGAAATTCCTGTTCAAATGTTTGTTCATCAGAACTTGATAGTTCTTCCATTGACAAATTATCTTCATAAGATAATTGAATCATTGCCTTTGAATTGTTATCTATTGTTGATAGGGAAGAATATGAAGTGAACGAGCAACCTGAAAGAAGTGAAGAAGATGTAAATGATTGACTGATTGAATTGTCATCATTTTTATGCGAATTTAAACAAATTTGTGAATGATTTTCAATGATGTTATGCAAATTACTCCCATGGAGTTGCATTTGATCTTCTTCTAAAGGATATAAATGATTTACAGCACGTCGTGTTGTAAACCCTTCATCATATTCAATTTCTGCTGATCGTACTTCACCATCAGAACTTTCAATAAGATTTTTAATGGTTGCTATTTTCCAACTTCCTCGTGGAGTATCAGCTTCATAAACCATAACTTTTTCATTTACATTTGGACGACGTTGTAAAGAACCACGTATATTCTTATGAATATTATTATTACGTTCTCGCAAAAGATTCAAGTAATCTTTGCTCCATAATGTCCAAAATTTATCAAGATATTGAATTGTTTTGTAGTAAAGCTCCGCAAGGTACTCCCCACCAGCAGCATTTGATGGAATATATGTTGAATCATTTTGATGATCATCAGATACTGTAGCAGGCAAACGAATTTCAACTTGGGGTAAAATAAAATCAATTGGACGTATTACAATAGCTTCTTTTGCATGAATATAAGTTAAAGGACGTGAATTCAATGTACTTTCAACTTCATTCAAAAAAGTCCAGAATTGATTAAAATCTAGAACACATTGTCCCAGAGTTTGTTTTATAGCATTTTTTACGAGGGATACAAGTCTTTCATAAAGACCTCCTTTCCATGGTGCTCTTTCTGTGATAAAATCCCATAATATTCCATTTTCATTAAAGAATTTTATTGCTTGTTCATCTTTAATAGCTTCTTTCCATATTCTATCTAAAGTTGCAGCAGTAGTTTTAAATTGTTTTGCGTTATCCGATAACACATAATGAGGTATTCCCCTTCTTGCAACAAATCGACGAAAAGAAAGTAGGAAGTCATCCGAAGCCATGCTCGTGACCGGTTCCAAATGTACTAATCGTGTTGTAAAACATGTGAAAAGAAGAATCCACACTTTTTCTTTCTGTCCTTTTATTTTAAAAGGGCCACAATAATCGACACCTGTATTTTGAAAAGGTTTGGATTTGTTGATTCTCGATGCTGGAAGTTGTGGCATATGTGGAAGAGTAAAAGGCTTTCCTTTCCATACTTTGCAACTTTTGCATTTTTGTAAAATTTTTTGTACGGTAATTCGACCAGATGGAATCCAATAAGTTTCTCGAATTTTTGACAAAGTATGTGGAATGCCAGAATGATGTAACTTCAAATGAATGTCCATGACAATCAATTTTGTTACAGGAGAATCTTTTGGCAAAAACATCGGATGTGGATTTATTAGTTCAGCATGATCAAAACGAGTATTGATACAATAAATTCCATCTTCATTCTTTGTAAGCTTTAAATGTTGTTGAATTTCTGGAGTAATATAAATACCTTGTTCTTGTTTAATCAACATGCTTTCGATTTGCATCAAATCTTTAGCTGTTAATTGTTGTTCACTTTCAACATTCTTTAGCTTCATTGCAATTGTAACTTTTAAATTTGTCCATGACAAATTTGTATCAATTTCAAATTCTCGATGAGTTTCTATATTTTGAAGTGTTACAGTATTCTCTGTAGTACCTGTTGCTACTAAAATTCCAAGTGTTTGTGTAATATCTTCACCAAATTTTGGTAATTTTGGCCATGATTCTTCATTCAGTTGCAAAAATTTGGGACCATGCCACCAAGATGTTGCTTTTGAAAGTTCATCGAAACTTATACCACGTGTTCCAAGGTCAGCAGGGTTAATTTTACCTGGTACAAATAATACATCAACATTTGATGCGAGTACAAATTTTAATCGATTCTTTACAAAAACATCTTTAGGTAATTTTTGAAACCAATAGAAAGAAATCTGGCTATCTGTCCATATAAATTTCTTTGAAGTTTCAAGTTTCAATTCTTTTGCAACAAATGTTGAAATTTTTGCAGCAAGCCAAATACCCATTATTTCCATTTTCGGTATTGTTAAATCTTTATTTAATGGTCGAAGTTTACTTTTTGCAAATACCAATGAAGTTTCATATCCCATGGATGTTTTGCTACGAATATATGTACAAGCACAATAAGCAGCTTCAGAAGCATCAGCAAATGTATGTATTTCGATAGAATCTTTTTGTGGCATTGTTCCATGAACAAGCTTTCGTGGTATTTTTATTTCACCATTCCAATCATTTACAATCATTTGCCATTCTTTTTGTAAATCTTTGTTTAAAGGAGTATCCCATGGATAT
>JAMRYA010000165.1:0-22907 GCA_024447215.1 Panagrolaimus sp. LJ2400
GTTTGGAAGAAGAATTACTTTGATCGGCTCAAGGTAAGCTTTTGATGCTCTTGTATATCTTTTATTGATATGTCTTACATTTTTAGTCTCTATTTGATGAATACCCAAAATGTTTCTTGGTTGGAGTTGATAATGTTGGATCAAAGCAGATGCAAGAAATCCGCATTGCAATGCGTGCACATGGTGAAATTCTTATGGGAAAGAATACTATGATTCGTCGTTGTCTTCGTGGTTCTCTTCAAAATCGTCCTGAACTTGAACGATTGCTTCCATATATTGTTGGTAACATTGGCTTCGTTTTTACAAATGAAGATCTTGGTGAAATTCGTAAAAAGCTTATGGAAAATAAACGTGTAAGTTTCTCTTCCATCTTTACCTACAAAAGCCTTCTCGCTTTCGTAACTTTGCTATATGCATTTTTGCGTTTACTTATAAAAGAAGGTAAAGCAAAGGCTATTTCCAATCCAGTCTCTTATGGCATTTTGCTGCTAAAGACAGGAGTGAAATCGACATTTTGTATCCTCTGATAACAGCTTAAATAACATTTATCTTTTTTGTAGGGTGCTCCTGCCAAAGCTGGTGCAATTGCTCCTTGTGATGTCAAGCTGCCACCTCAAAATACAGGCATGGGCCCAGAAAAAACGAGCTTTTTTCAAGCTCTCCAGATTCCAACAAAAATTTCAAGAGGAACTATTGAAATCTTGAATGAAGTCCATATTATCAAAGTTGGTGAAAAAGTTGGTGCATCTGAAGCTGCTCTCTTGAACATGTTAAATATTATGCCTTTCTCCTATGGCCTTGCTGTTCAACAGGTGAGATTTACAAACAAATATTTTTCTGTTTCTAAAATCATGATCTCTTTTCAGGTTTATGATAATGGTACAATCTACTCTCCTGATGTTCTTGATGTTACCAAAGAAGAAATCCTTAAACGCTTCCAACAAGGTATTGCAAATATTGCTTCTGTTTCACTTGCATGTGGATATGCAACAAAAGCATCTGTTCCTCATTCCATTGCCAATGCATTCAAGAATGTTCTTGCTGTTGCTGCCGAAACTGATGTCGTCTTCAAAGAAGCTGAACGCCTCAAGGAATACCTTGCTGATCCATCCAAATTTGCTAGTGCTGCTCCTGTTGCTGCTACACCTGTTGCTGCTGCCAATACATCTGCTCCTGCTGCTAAGAAAGAAGAACCGAAGGAAGAATCAGAAGATGAAGATATGGGCTTTGGTCTTTTCGATTAATATTTTAATAAAATATTGTATTTGTTTATCCGTTGTTTTTGTGTTTAATTGAGTTGAAAATAAATTTTTGTTGTTCACAATACCTTGTTTCTTGAATTATCTTTGCAAAAGAGTTTTTCAACTCTGTAACATATCTCTTTGTGTGTAATGGCATTTTTTGTAAGATTAATATACTCTTATTCTTACCCCTGTTATCATCCATAAAGCTATAAAATGCAGTTTGGAAGCTACTGTATTACTTGATTGACAAATTTTGTTGCTTCCTTTTACTTATCTTATTATTGCCATGATTTTTCGACCCACCTTTTCTTTCTATCATTTTCGTAATCCCAGCTTTACATGTCCTTATTCATACGATTCGCAATAGTTTGTCGTGTATATTTTATCTCTCTCTTGTTTTAAGATCATCTACTAATCTTTGTTATGCTTTTATAGTTGGGTTACTTTCATCTCCTCAATCATGCTCATCTTCAAGGATGCTTTTACTGGTATGTTTGTTTACATTTTTATTTCTATCCCATGAACCTTAAACCGTGAAGGATGTGTTTGAGATATTTGTGCTTTTATAAGGATAGATATCTCAAATGTTTCTGTGCCTTCATGGTGAGTACAATAGTGGGATATTATTGTTCACCTTGATAATCGGGGATAAGATTTCTTATATCTTATCCTTTTTGCACCTTGGTCACAATCTTTTGTTATATGTCGATTATGATTATTAATATTTGGCAATATTTTTCAGATGATGAACTTGCTTCTGATTCCTTTCCCATGAAATTGGTCGACAACCTTGTCTATGAATTCAAAGGCCGTCAAGTTGTTCGAAAAGAAGGCGAAATTTCTCTTGCTGGAGCAAATCCATCTGCTGAAGGTGAAGAAGCAGAAGATGGTGGATCTGATGAACATGTTGAACGTGGAATCGATTTCGTTCTCAATCATCGCCTTCAAGAAATGAATTGTTATGAAGATGCAGCAACCTTCAAATCATACATCAAAGGCTTCATGAAGAAGGTCATCGAACATATGCAAAAGAATGGTAAATCAGAAGAAGAAGTCAATGCATTCAAAACAAATATTCAAAAATGGGTTGTTGGACTACTAGCAAAAGATCGATTCAAGAATTTGGCATTCTTTATTGGTGAAAATATGGCTGAAGGTATAGTTTTACTAAACTTGTTGTTGGCATATATTAATTTGATTCATATTTTTTAGGACATGGTGAAGGACAAGTTGCTATCGTTGAATACCGTGAAACAGAAGAAGGTGAAGTGCCGACTCTCATGCTCATCAAAGAAGCACTTATTGAAGAAAAACAATAACTGTCTTATTGCTATTAAACTGTTATCTTTTTGTGTTTCTGTTCTCTTTCAATGACTTTTATTATATTTTATCTATTTGTCCTGAATAAATTTATTTAACTTATTATACTTGTTGTTTTAAGAGGGAAGAAGGGGGACATTTGGAGAAAAGAGGGAAGAAGAATGGACATTGGGAGAAACGGGAAATTGGAATTGGTAAAGCAGGGATCGTCCTTTTCTTGGTTGGAAAGTCGTTAGTGTTAAAGCTTGGTTGTTGGAATACTGTAACTACTTTTCTCTTTAAACATTTTTCTATGCAACAGAATTTATTACAAATAATTGTTACATAGAAATTCTATGATAGAATGATAATCGATCAACGATAAATTTATAATTGACTTTTTGCTGTAATAAGTAATAGAAAATTTGAACAAAAATGTTACAGTGATCTTAAAAAATTGCTTTTACAACAAAATAATTGTTGGCGTAAGCCCGTTCAAGCAAATTGAAAACTCTAAAAAGAATGGAATAAAAAAATAAATTTCTATTCCATCATAAAAAAATGATTGGAGAAAAAAATTTTTACAGTATTCTTATAACAGTGTTCACGAACTTCCAGTCCCGGAATTACTTCCTAATGGAAGTAGAAGTAATTGAAACTTACCAAAAACACAGGATATAAATTATAATCATTTTGAGCACAAAAGGGCATCTTTGTGATCGTTAGTAATTAATAATAGTTAGTTTTCTGCTAAAAAAAAGTCCAAAACCCTATTTTTGGCAATTTTTTGGAATTAATGGGAATTAATTAGAAGTATTTGGGAGTATTTGGAAGTAGCTGGAAGTTGTAGACATTAACGAAGGAAGTAATCAGAAGTAGAATAAATAGTTTTTGTTTGAAGTGGAAGTGATTGGAATTAGAAAACTCGGAAGTTCATGAACACTGCCAAATAACAATGTTTGACTCCCAGCAACTTTCCAGATATTTATTTATTACTGTAAAAATATCAAAAAAATAACGCATTATCAAAAAAGAAATTTATTTACAAAAATTAGTTACAGTATGCCTTGTATATGAATCATGTAAATCATAAATTTTAATACTTTACTACATATTACTTATTACTAAATATTTGTTTTGTGCCATATGATACCATTGACTTTTTTGTTATTTATACAATATTTACTGATCAACAAATTAGTTTTTACAAACACTTTTTAAAAACAGAAGAAAAAAGCTGCTTTTCTCATACAAATTGTCAGCGTAAATTTGTTATTCGATTTATAATGTTTTATAACAGTTACATAATAAGATGCTTTAATTTATCTTAGATGTATGCATAAAAAAGTGTGTAACGCGTTAATTCTCTTTTTCATGATAATTCTGTACGTTGACGTCGCTGCTTGTAAAATTTAAAGTGTTGCAAAATTTTCACCTGTTGCTTTAATTTGCAAGATTAACAATTAAAAAAGTTTTTTTATTTTGGAATAAAACAGTTGCACAAATATTTATAAAAAATTGTTACCAACAAGATTATTACATAAACATTTTACAAATATTTAATCGTTTCTTCGAAAAACTAAGCAATGATTATTTGCCGGCATTTCATGAATCTTCTCCAAAAGTAATCCATTTCGTTTTCCAAGCTGTAAATTTAAACTATCATTTATATGTTTCTTTCACATACAGTAACCCACCTCTTTTAGCTCTTTTACATCTCGTAAACCCCATTCAGAATTTTGAGAAATTAATCCATTATGGAAGCTGATATTTGATTCTGGGCTAATTTTTCCATCAAATGCATATGGGCCATATGTAATCATTAAACCAGTTCCACGTTTAAGTAAACCTTCAGCAGCTTTGAATAATCCTTCAATTGCAGCATTTGATGATATATGTATCATATTAATGTTTAACATCAAATCTACACTTGCAGGGGAATAATCTTCTGGTAATGCCCATAAATCTGGAGTTTTTGTTGCATCAATAAATAATGGAACACGAACATTTGGATACTGTAAAGATAAATATGATTTTTAAAAGTAGTAAATAAGACAAGCTTTAATTCTATCAAACGATCTGTTTTTGCTGTTAACTACTATAAATGCCTCAATTTTTTATTTGGATTTCTTATATTATCCATTATATACAGAAATATTGTTCTACAGCTTTATTTGTATAAATGCTTACACGATATTTATCAACATATGCAACAATACTATGTATGGCTCGTGGATTATGTTCAGATGGCTGAAATTCAATATTTGGAAGCTCCTTTGCGAAATGAGCAATATGAGCTCCTGTACCACTTGCAATTTCTAAACACTAAAATTTTAATACATATTTATCAAATTAAAAAAAGCAGGAAGAAAAAACAACCTTGTATTGCTTTGAAGAATCGACATAAAGCTTTAAAATTTTTAAAATTTCACCTTTATTTCGTTCTGCTGCTGAAGCGATGAGCATCCTTTTTTATACTAGTTTTTGCTTTCAAAGAGCTGCTACTTTTGCGTTGAACAAAAATAGAAAAACTTGCATGTCGCCAGAAATAACAGCAACAGCAGACAAAAAATGCATCGTTTATTTTCCATAATAATCGTTTATACTCTTCACTCACCAACAATCAATAACAACTAGAGAAAAAAACGATCCCTGTTTTGCATTTTCAGTTTCTTGTTTCTATCAAATTGTAAAACACAGTTTACTATGCATACTTTTAATAATTCCTGCTGATATTTATACCTCTTAATGAAATTATGCTTTATAAAGAATTCGCTTTCATATCATGGGCATTGTTAACAGTAATAACTAATTTGCTGAAAAGCGGTTAATGATTAAACACTGTTATAAGAATACTGTAACAATTTTTTTCTCCAATCATTTTTTTATGATGGAATAGAAATTTATTTTTTTATTCTATTCTTTTTAGAGTTTTCAATTTGCTTGAACGGGCTTACGCCAACAATTATTTTGTTGTAAAAGCAATTTTTTAAGATCACTGTAACATTTTTGTTCAAATTTTCTATTACTTATTACAGCAAAAAGTCAATTATAAATTTATCGTTGATCGATTATCATTCTATCATAGAATTTCTATGTAACAATTATTTGTAATAAATTCTGTTGCATAGAAAAATGTTTAAAGAGAAAAGTAGTTACAGTATTCCAACAACCAAGCTTTAACACTAACGACTTTCCAACCAAGAAAAGGACGATCCCTGCTTTACCAATTCCAATTTCCCGTTTCTCCCAATGTCCCCCTTCTTCCCTCTTAAAACAACAAGTATAATAAGTTAAATAAATTTATTCAGGACAAATAGATAAAATATAATAAAAGTCATTGAAAGAGAACAGAAACACAAAAAGATAACAGTTTAATAGCAATAAGACAGTTATTGTTTTTCTTCAATAAGTGCTTCTTTGATGAGCATGAGAGTCGGCACTTCACCTTCTTCTGTTTCACGGTATTCAACGATAGCAACTTGTCCTTCACCATGTCCTAAAAAATATGAATCAAATTAATATATGCCAACAACAAGTTTAGTAAAACTATACCTTCAGCCATATTTTCACCAATAAAGAATGCCAAATTCTTGAATCGATCTTTTGCTAGTAGTCCAACAACCCATTTTTGAATATTTGTTTTGAATGCATTGACTTCTTCTTCTGATTTACCATTCTTTTGCATATGTTCGATGACCTTCTTCATGAAGCCTTTGATGTATGATTTGAAGGTTGCTGCATCTTCATAACAATTCATTTCTTGAAGGCGATGATTGAGAACGAAATCGATTCCACGTTCAACATGTTCATCAGATCCACCATCTTCTGCTTCTTCACCTTCAGCAGATGGATTTGCTCCAGCAAGAGAAATTTCGCCTTCTTTTCGAACAACTTGACGGCCTTTGAATTCATAGACAAGGTTGTCGACCAATTTCATGGGAAAGGAATCAGAAGCAAGTTCATCATCTGAAAAATATTGCCAAATATTAATAATCATAATCGACATATAACAAAAAGATTGTGACCAAGGTGCAAAAAGGATAAGATATAAGAAATCTTATCCCCGATTATCAAGGTGAACAATAATATCCCACTATTGTACTCACCATGAAGGCACAGAAACATTTGAGATATCTATCCTTATAAAAGCACAAATATCTCAAACACATCCTTCACGGTTTAAGGTTCATGGGATAGAAATAAAAATGTAAACAAACATACCAGTAAAAGCATCCTTGAAGATGAGCATGATTGTGGAGATGAAAGTAACCCAACTGAAAAAGCAGCAAAGATTAGTTGATGATGTTAAAGAAAGAGATATAAAAATATAAAATATGCACGACAAACTATTGAAAAACGTAGGAAGGTGGACAATAATTTATAAAGTTGGGATTAAGAAAAGGATATTAGGAAAAAGTGGGTCTAAAAATCATGGTAATAATAAGATAAGTAATAGGAAGCAACAAATTTTGCCAATCAAGTAATACAGTAGCTTCCAAACAGCATTTTATAGCTTTATGGATGATAACAGGGGTAAGAATAAGAGTTTATTACTCTTACAAAAAATGCCATTACACACAAAAAAATATTTACGAGAAAATTAAATATGCACGTATGAATTAGATGAAAAAGATGATTGAAAAATGGTATCTTTTTGTTGGAAGATGTGAAGAAAGTGCACACCTAAAAACTGCTGCTGAAAAGAGCGAGAAAAAAAAGAGAGAGTTAAATTCAGGGATCTTCGTTCCAAAACATTTTTGTTAAATGAGTTTGATGCGCGGCGGCTTGGAAACGAACGACGATAAAAAAATTGAAAGAAGCTTTGGCTTAATTTTGTTCAACACTTTTTTACTTTAAATATTACTGTTAATATAATATTAATAATAAATAAAAATCTTTTCATTTTTTTTCAGTTATCCTTATGGAAGCTGCAGAAAATTCTGCTGGTACAGATGACCAGAGCATCAGCAACGACATTGAAAAAGAAGATAATGTTGATGTAAAAAATTCGATTAAAAAGATTGAACCACAAGATGAAGATAAAATTGATGCTGAAAAATATAGCGATAATGCTGAAGAAGATACAAAAGATGTAAAATCTGAATCGAATGAAGCTGCAGAGACAAACATGGATATTAAATATGAATCATCAATAGCTTCAACATTTGATACATCATTGCTTGAAAAAGAGCCAGTATTTGCTGAAATTTGTTCATTCTTTAATATGTTTGCTGCATATTTAAATATGAAACCGCTATCCTTTATTAAGCTTGAAAAAATGTTTTCTACAACTGAAGATGAAGGTTAGCTTTTGCTTATGCTTAATGTCTTACAAGCTTATACCTCTGTCTTTTAGTCAGTCATGATCTTATTGATTTACATTTAACATTGCTACGAAAAATTGGTTACAAATCTGCACGTCTTGATAAATGGGAAAGTTTCTTACAAAAATTTCTGCTATTCAATAAAGATGAAGAAAAGAGTCTTCAACTTGAAAGACTTGGATATGCTAACCTTCCATTGACGACGAAACTGGAAGTTCTATTTCAACTTTGTGGAAGACAATTTGATTTTAATTTAAAATTTAAAGAAAGTGTAAGATTAATGTGTGAAAGATTACTGTAGTTGCAAGTGTATAATTTATAGATTTTTAATACATTAAATCCATTTGAACTTCGATTTGCTCCTGTTGGTACAGATCGTAATGGTCTGTCATATTGGTATCATAGAGATCATGAACTTAATGTACGAGTATACACAGAAGAGCCAGAAGATGATAGTGGTTCAACATGGTCTTTAATTGCTCGGTAAGCTTTATTTGTAGATATGTCTATCATTATAATACGGTAATTATTTAGATCTCATTTGGATATTAAAAAGCTTATTGAATCGCTCAAAAGAACAGATTTTGGTCAAATCAGAGAAGACAATGACGATGATATTGATGAATCAACAATTCTTGATCGATCTACAGATTCAAAAAAGTCTCAAACAAGTGGTATTAAAAAGAAGGGAGAAGAGTTATCTCCAAATTTTTGGAAATTGTTAAAACCTGAAGTTGCTGAAAAATATTACAAATATTTAGCAAAAAGAAATACTTTCAAAGATGTTTATAGAGATGGCAGTGACTTGAATAAAGTAAGTTTGAAGGATTATTATAGAGTTAATGAAAAAGAAAGAATTTTTAGCGCAAAAATGAAAAGCTACAAAAGAAAGAAGCTAAAGCAAATGGTGGTACAAATGCAGCAGCAACAACTTCTAGTCAAACTCCAGCACCAGCTGCTGCTACTCCAAAATCATCTAAAGTAAAATCAGCAGAAAGGGAAGAAGAAAAAGAGGAGGAAGAAGAAGCTCCTGAAATTCCACCCGAATTATTAGTGAGTTTTTTTGCTTGCATATTTTTTTCTTCTCTTGCATTTTTTTGAACCCTTGATCAATGCTCTTTTGGTGGAGTGGTTGAGCGCTGCGCTAGCGACCAAGAGGTCGAAGGTTCGAATTTATGCAAGGGCAGTTTTCTTCCCCTGTAAATTGCAACACTGTCAAAGCATACTGTAGCTTGTCGGTTTCTTATTACAGGTATATAAAAATATGTTTCCAATCCTGCGGATAATCGAAATTTTAGGCTATTCGCTGGAGTGAACCAGACATTTTATTTTTTTAAAAAAATCAAAAAAGTTATTAAAACTAATTTTTTGTTTTTAGGAAGATCGACGAATACTTCCAAGAAGATCAGCTCGAAGTAATGCAATTACAAGTATTAAATCTTTTACATCAACACCAGCAAAGAAAAAAGCTGCCGCAGCAGCAGCTGCGGTAGTAGAAGAAAAGAAAAAAGAAGAAACAGAAGAGGAATCATCTGATGATGGAGATGATCTAGAAGAAGATGATGAAGAATCAGATCGAAGCTTTGGACGATCAGATGAAGAATTTAATCTTCCATCATCAAAAAAAGGCAAAAATGGAAAGGCACGAAAGCCACGAAAAGCAAGGCCTGAAAATGATGATGGTGATACACCACCAAAACCAAAAAAGAAGAAAAAGAAAGTTGCAACAATTGCATTTGAAGATTCATCGGAAGAAGAAGAGGAGCAACAACAAGAAATTAAAGAAAAGCGAAAAGCTACAGCACTTACCCTTTGTATGCAGTGCCATAAATCTTCAAAGCCTGATGTTTTATTGCTTTGTGATATGTGTGATGATGCATGGCATACATTTTGTTTAAAGCCTCTGTTACGACGATCCTTGATCGAGGTAACAGATAAAGTTATAGTAATAGTTGAAGTATAAAGTGTTAAAGTTGAAGTATAAAATAATAACGTTTATTGAGCATAGAAAATAGAAGTATAAAAAGTATAACAAAAAGTAAGAGAAAGAGAGAGAAAAAGAATGGTTGTGAGAGATATTTAAAGAAGTTGCGAGGAGAATAAATTATTATTAGAAATTTACATAAAGATTCGCGTTCTCCGCGACACTCCCCAGCGGCGGCGGAAACATTTTTAGCCATTTGGTTTCAGCTTCATTGATCGTCGATGTTGATTTGAAATTTGATGTGCCATGCACAAATTTTCATTCAGTGAATTTTCTTCAAAATATTGCTTCCCCATTAATGTTTCACTTGTAAGAGCTTTTGTCTTTGATGTTCTCCCAAAAACATGTGGCGCAGATAACTCTCTCCTCAAAGCCGAATATCTTGATCTCAACTCTTATCAATTAACTCAAAGCTTGATTTCTCATCAACTCTATTCTCATTATCTCTCATCACTTTAATCAAATCTTGGTCTCTTCTCGTCAATTCGTGGTCTTATCTTCTCGTCGCTGGGGAATGTCACGAAGATTCGTGAATGAAAGAAATTAACATAAATCTCTCTTATAACTAGCCTCATTTTCTCTATATATACTTTGTTTGTATCGTTTTTCTTTGTCGTTTGTATCATTCTCCATCCTCATGTGAGGTCGTCTCAATAAACTCTCTTCTTGTTATGTTTCTTCGTAACAAAATGGTGCATCGACCAAAGTCGTCCAATGGTTTATGGTTAATGAAAGGTCCTGCTGCTCATCTTTATTATATGGTATGGATGTGTCTTCGTGCTAGCAGTATACTCATGAACACCAAGTCATTGCGAAAAGCTGTTTGTGTAGTTATCCATGGATTCTTTGGCGACATGAAGTCCCGCGTGGCAGGGTATCGTGGTCAACATTCATCTGGTGGAACAATGTTCAATTCAATCTCATCAATGTATGATCATGGTATTATGACAAAGTACAACAAAGTTCGTGGTAAAAAATTTATGGTATGGAGAATCAAGCAATTATCGTGGTATGGTGAATTACCGAAATTTATGGGTGATACCAAATTTATGTTGGGTGAGTCATTATAATTCGTGGCTGGGGAAGGTCTCTTCGAGAAATCGAATTTTACGCTGGTGGTGGCGAACAACTACAAACTTTATGGTTAAAAGAACCAACACAAAGTCGCTCATGGAGCGCAAACTCAAGTCGTTCAAAGGAACGCAAACTCAAGTCGTTCAAAGGAACGCAAACTCAAATGCTCGTGGTAGCAAAAATTATGTTAAACCTTGATCTCTCTCCTCAAAGCCGAATATCTTGATCTCAACTCTTATCAATTAACTCAAAGCTTGATTTCTCATCAACTCTATTCTCATTATCTCTCATCACTTTAATCAAATCTTGGTCTCTTCTCGTCAATTCGTGGTCTTATCTTCTCGTCACGTCGGGGTCACCAATTGTTACGACGATCCTTGATCGAGGTAACAGATAAAGTTATAGTAATAGTTGAAGTATAAAGTGTTAAAGTTGAAGTATAAAATAATAACGTTTATTGAGCATAGAAAATAGAAGTATAAAAAGTATAACAAAAAGTAAGAGAAAGAGAGAGAAAAAGAATGGTTGTGAGAGATATTTAAAGAAGTTGCGAGGAGAATAAATTATTATTAGAAATTTACATAAAGATTCGCGTTCTCCGCGACATCTGACGTCAACAAAATATATCAGCTAAGCATTGTTATAGTAGTGGATCTTGGATGTTTTTCCTGTACTAAATGAATTTTTTAAAAGTTTTTTCAATGGGCATTAGCCAAGCCCTTAAAGTTATGGCTACGGCTTTTAATCTGTACAACCAACGGCTGCTTACCCAGGTTCGTCAGGTTCATGGTTTTTATTTAATACTATTAATCTTAATTGTTTTTATCTATTATTATTCATAAAAAAAATTGTGCATGGCTTGCTAGTTTTATTTCATTTTTGTTTTGTGAATCATCGTGTGTTATTTTTTATTTTCATCAATCGTGGGTAACCGCAAAAAAACATCATTATTCTTCACTCAAAAAGCAACAAATTTTCTCTTTCATAAAATGAAGATCCAGACTGATTTTATCGTTATATTTTCCCTTGAATTGGTACACAGTGATGGTCCCTCATAATTTTCTGAGAAAAATTCATATAAAAGAAACACCAAAATATTTTTTTCATCTTTCAGCATTTTAGCCGTGAAGACTGCTAAAAAAAGAGTAAAAAAAATTGTTTTTTTTATTTCAAACGACAACTTGTTGCTATTGCTGTATATTATTATTTATTTTTTCAAATTATTTTTCTAATTTTATAAGAATTTGTGATAATGAAGAACACAAAGGAATTTTCACCCGTAACAAATGAATGGAAACCTCGGACATTAACAGAACTTAATGCAAGCGAATGTAAATATTTTTCACTTGATGAATATAATTAAATTATAAAAATATATGATTGTTTTTTCCAATTTTTCCCCTTTAAAAAAATTCTTTGTATTTATAGATTAATGCAGTAATAAAATTAGACTTTTTAGGCAAAGATACTGTAAAAGTGTATGCTGATGGTGTTTATGATTTATTTCATCCTGGTCATGTTGAACAGTTCAAACAAGTTAAAGCTGCTTTTCCAAATGTTTATCTTGTTATTGGAGGTAAGAAAGGGATAAAAAATTAAAGCAGCTCAAATATGCACACTTAAAAAAACAATTGTACGCATTTTTTCAAATTCTTTTTGGTCCTTACTAATTTCGGTTTTGTTTTTTCTTAAAAGTTTTTAAAAATTAGGAATTCTTATGCGATCCATTTCATGATTAGACGGTCTTTCAAAAATCTACTTTGTACAACATAATTTTATTAATAATTTTATTGCTTTTGTACACGTTATAGTTTTGCTGCCAAGGGTGTCTTCAACAGAGGTCCCATTTATCGATATTAACCTCGTTAATGCAATTCATCGAGAGGTATGAACAAAATTCAATCTCTTAAGCAATACAAACGTTTTTTTCCATTTTTCTATATAACAGAATCCGCAAAGAAGCTGGTTGTATCCTTCCCAAACCATAATCAATCGGAATTTCTAAATATTTATCGTAAATAATTTATGGCTTTTGGTTTTCAGTATTTTTGCATTTTTTGCAAAAAATTGACCTATAAAAAAGTGAACCGAATTATCCGCACACCTTTCAGTATGCTCTGATGCTGATACTTTAAAATACAAAGGGTGCCTTCCAGTTATGAATGAAGGGGAACGATTAAAAATGATTGAACAATGCCGCTACGTTGATGAAGCATATGTCGCTCCACCATTTCATCCCACGCTTGAATTTGTAAATTATTTAAAAGTTTGTGCATTGATTAGAATAATCCTTTTTCAAAATTATGCACTTTTAAGGCGGACCTTGTTGCACATGATGCTTTACCGTATACTTCTCCAACAAGCAACGACTGCTATGCAGTTTTCAAAGAATGTGATCGATTTTTTGAAACTCAAAGAACTCCCAATGTTTCAACTACATTATTGCTGGATCGAATTATGAATAATTTGGAACGTTTCAAAGAACGTCAAATTATTCGCCAAAATCCAGCTATGTAACAACCTTGGGTGATCAAAAAATCCTTACATTATTAAACCTTTTTTATCTCTTATAAATAATTATTAATTTTTAATTAACAACAATGGCTTACAAAAGTTTCTGTTCGTTTTTTTCAATTTGATTCAATCTATAAAAAATTAAAATTAAAAAATGCAATCAATATTGTTGCAAAAAAGTTTTACCACATTACCACAAATTAATAATTACTTATTAATATTATTAATTTGTGGTAATGTGCACAAACAACTTTTATTTGTAAATCTCCAGGTTTTTTGTCACAAAAACAACAAAAAAATGATTATTTTAACAATTTGCCGCCTTACCACAAATTATTTATTACTAAAAAATAACAAATTTTTAATGTTTAATTACTTTAAAAACTAAGGATGTGCACAGCCATATCATTAATTTGTAATAAACTTTAACTAAAACTTTGTTAAATGATGTAAAACTGAAATTTCCCCACTTTACTATAAATTACTGTAAAAAAAAGTAAAAACTGGCATAGTAGAGTATCGCGGTGGACGTTCGGCTTGGTGGTGCCAGGTTCGAGTGCCTCCTCCGAAATCAGAAAAATCCTACTGAGGTCCTTGTAAACTGATGACCCTTGATAACCTTTTTATAACTCTTAAATGCTTAATTTAAATTGCTGAAATAAAAACAAAACGGAAAACGTGACTAATTGTTTGCATAAATTGAGACGTAGAAAGTTAACGAAATAATTTTATCAAGTTTATACATTATAACTTTTATCAACAGAAGCAAATTGATCGATGCAATAACAGTAAGATATAATTGGTGATTGATGAATACATTTTGTTTGTTTAGCATATGAATTGAGTCTTTCAGCTTTTGATGAAACAGTATCAAATTTATTATTTGACGAATCATAAGAAACAAAGCCCCAAAATTTACCATTTCCCGGAAGTGTTGAAAATGTAATTTTATAAACATGCACATTATTTTGGCTACCGTAATCTTCAACGACAACATCTGCAGACTTCTTTAAAATTAACTTGGCACAAATTTCTGATGTTTGAACAGAAGTTGATAAATCAAAATTTATTTGTTCAACCATTAATTTTGATGCTGGAATTCCAATGGAGTTGTTTTTTGGAAGCAAAGTTCTCGTGGAATGACAGATACAGTATTCGAAAGGAATTCGAAGTGAGTCACATGTTCGAGGATACGGTAATGGATGAAACAATGATGATCCATGAAGAATTGGATTCGGTATACGTGGATTCTTTGGCTAAAAAATTTTTTTAATACATTAATAAATACAAGATAAACTAACCTGAGCGATTTTATTTAAAGTTGCATATATATCATAATGTGTTATCAGTTCTTTTGAATTCTTTCTTAATTGATTCATTAAAGTTGCATTATCTCGAAGTGGCTTTGGTACAGATATAAATAAAGCAGGATTATTATCTTCCATTTCTCCAATTTTTGTTTCTCTAATTTTGCTAAATCGCAATCCATGATCACCCATAATAAATAAAAATGAATTTTCAAACTATAAAAGAGTTATTGTTTAAATTGTCGTTGTATTGATATGAACGTGGTTGCGTTGCGACAAATTCGAAAGATAAAGTTCACATTCCGGAAAACCAGATTTGAACAAACCTAGTGATCGCTATTTCAAAAACGTTGCAAATCACGCAAATCAGCGTTATAAATTACATGAGCACAAAAGAAAACAACTCACATCTTTTTTAGTATCACTGAAGAAACGATAGAAAAAATCATCAGAACTTGACAAGCCATTGGGCTCATTATGTGCCAAATGTATCATCCAAGATATTGAGAATTTCGGTTTATCAGGATATGCTTTTAAAAAATCTTTTAAATAATTGAACAAATATTGATGGTCTTCATGGCAAGATTTTTTACGCATAATCTTTTCATAAGTAGGAGTAAATTCTTGCAGTTGAAATGGTCTAAAAATATACAGAAACATAAAAAAACCGTAAAAAGAACAAACTTCATGTAATGATCCAATGGCGTTTTTGTAAATCCAGTACAATTTGGATAATTAGCTAATCCAAAATTCCAATCTTCTGCCATCATGGTAACATATCCATCATCTTGATATCGAAACCCAATAAATTGTTCATTATCTAAGGGAATTCGACAAATTTCATCTTCATTTTTGCCAGAAAAATCATTTAGATGACCACGTGAAACTAAAGATTTCAAAATAGAATTAATTGTTTTACCTAAAAAATTTCATTAAGCATTCAAAACATGCAAATAGAAATACTATACGTTACCAAATAAAAATGCAAAACCATTTTGAACACTGCGTACACCAACTTTATTGAGATGTCGAAATGGAATGGCTTCAAAATCTTCTCGAAGAACATGAGAAGTTTTTGGCATGGAACGAATAAATTGAGTGTAAGAAACAGAATCCCAAATAATTACATGTACATCATATTTTTCTGGTGGTTTTGACGACAGCAATGTAGGTGGTGGAAACCTGAAAAATGAGCAGTATTCATTAAGGATGGTCTATATATATACTGATTTTGTGATCATCTCACGCAAAAAAAATCTTCACTGATTGCGCATTACTATCAATCTCAATCAACAGCAATCGAGATAATTTTAAATCGCCATAAACAGCTATCAACACCCTTATATATGATAGATCGCCGTGGCGGGACGCGACTGCAGAAAAAACTAGTTTCTATTAAATCCCAAAAAGGCCATATGCGCCGCTGGTATTTTGTCCCTAACTATCTCTTACTAAGACGAGTATACATACAAATATGGGGCCTCAACTCGAGTGTCACCGCTACGGTTAACACAATCGTTGCAAAAATCCTTACTTGGAAATATTACGATATATTTGTGCATGCAAAAACTTATAATCATTTTCATTACATTTTACTTCAATTACATCACATTCAGGTCTTGTCCCATTGATAACATTGATCCAATCTCCGAAAGTTATTTCCCATTCATTTTTGGGAAATAAACATCTCATTTGGCAATTCATTTCCATTAAAGTTTCTTTGAAGTATATAAAAAGTTGTCCATCGATAAGTTTTGAATGTTGAAATATTTCTGGTGCACACCCAAGCATATGATCTTTTTGTGGATGAAAAAATTCTATAATTGTTGAATCCCATGGATCAATGTTTGTAAGATTGCAATAATCAAGCCATAATTCGCTTTTATTATTTATCGGTGATGGGAGGGCCGTCATTGATGTTGAATTATCTAAAACCAATAATAGATTAATTGCGGCAACACTTACCGTAACCGTCTTCTAGCCAAAACAGTGTTGTGTGGCCAATTTTCGCCTCTATACTAGCCAGCAATCAGGATAATAAACGGCAAAATACTAGATGCCGTCTTCACCTTCTGTTTATTTAACAGCACCATGAAGACTTGAAAGCAATGTTAAACCTGGTCAAGTAGCATTTATAGCCAATAAAAATACGATTTTTATTGGGTGCTACTTCAAGAATTTTCAAAACATAGTTACACTTAAA
The DNA here is from genome assembly GCA_024447215.1 of Panagrolaimus sp. LJ2400. NCBI lineage: Eukaryota > Metazoa > Nematoda > Chromadorea > Rhabditida > Panagrolaimidae > Panagrolaimus > Panagrolaimus sp. LJ2400. The sequence continues at coordinate 16,953 of JAMRYA010000165.1, forward strand.
TTTGGCTATAATTTGAACAAAAATATTTTGGAAGCATTGTCTAAAGGTCATTCAAGTCAAGACTACCTCCATAAAATAACTTATTTACGCTATAATATAACCATCGATTGCTACTTGATGTATTTCATGCTGCTGTTAAACCAAGAGAAGGCAACGAAGGCAACTAATATTTTGCCGATAATTATTCCGGTAGTTGGCAAGCATATCGGCAAAACTTGAGACCTAAGCTTATGTTTCACTTGAAAACGGTTACTGTTAACGGAGAGAATTGTGATAAAAACAAAATATAATACATTACATTTAAAAGCCGATTCTGTCATAATAACATGTCCAACAACTTCTTCTTGTCTTGTTTGATTGAATGGCACTGAGTTGAATGATCCTGAAAGATATATATGTATGCGTCAGTAGGAAAGAGAAAAAAACTAGCAAAAAGGAAAAAACTAAAAATTTATAAAAAAAGTTGCATAAATACATACGGCTCAAGCCGCGGCTCGTGATATGTATTTAACCTTCAAAAAAAGAAATGACATACGATTTAATCTTAATGGTCTAACATATGCAGAATTCTTTAAAACTTCATAATAGTTAAAAGGAAAATAATGATTTACAAATAACAGTATCAAACCAAGAGCAATTAAAATAAGAAAAGATCTTTTTAGCAGCATACTTCTTTGTTCAAATGATTTTGTGATAACATTTAATGGCAAATTTCTTTCTTTCACACTAAATTTATTCATAAGATAAAAAAATGTTGATACAAAAAATGGAAACAAAAACAAAACAAAATACAATTGCAAAAATGAATGCCCCATAATTTTCAAGATGCGCATAAGCCGCATTGAGCATGCACAAATGAATGTAGATTTTTTTATAGTTTTTTTTGCAGCAAAAAAAGAGAACAAAAAGCTTAATTAGATTATGATAAGTTAATTGCATTAATCTTTTTTAATTCTGTTGTGAAAATATGTGAGATGTTTTAAACAAATGAACAAGAGTTTGAGTAAAAGAATGTGCTCTCTAAGATGTAGTTGTATTTGAACATTTAATAAAATTGCCAAAAATCAAAAACTGAAAATCGATCATTGGTGGATTTGTTGAAATATATAAACAACAAAGAAGTAGCCCACAATTTTTTTAACACGTTGATAATATGCACGCGACATGGTTGTCCCGGTATGACTCGGTGTATTTCTTTTGTTCTTTTATTTTTGTATGACTAGCGATGTGCACGGTTTTTCAAAGTTTCTTCAAATATTACAATTTTGGCATCAAAAGATGCAGAATTTTATGATTATAAAAAAATGTCAAAGTTAAATATTAAAAAAAATTAATCTAAAAAAGATACGCGCTCCAGAAAATCAGAAGAAGTTGAAAAAAGTTTGGACGGGGAACAAAAGAGCTGCTCTCTGTTCCTTTGCAAAAAAATGCGCAAGCGACTAAAAAAGGTTTCTTTTCTTGCAAAAATGTAAAGGAAAAAACAGTTTTTATTAAAGAAACTTTTTTTCCAGTGATTTCCAGTGATTTATTTTTTTATTAATGGATGTAAAATTTAATTCTGCATCGAATGCATATAGTAACTAACGTGAAGTCGCGTGAAGGATGGGTGATTTGGCAAAGAAACGAAAAAAATTGCCGTTTTCGAGGTGTCTTACAGAAAAAAGTTTTTTCGAAAGTTGAATTTTTGGATTCCCCGTAAAAAAATTACCTATATAGTGATAAAAACTAAAAAAAATAGTCAACTACAAAAAAGATCCATTTAACTAAAAATTAAAAGAAGAAAAAACCGCTTGTCCAAAGAAAATGCGGGGAACAGTTATGTTTGAGTCGCATCGTGCACATCGCTATGTATGACTACTGTTTTACACAAATGTTAAAACTGGTAAAAATAAATATTTCCGTACTTTCAGTATTATTAAAAAGTTTTCTGATTGCGCGTAGTAATACAAAAAAGTGGTAGAATTTTTACTTTTTTGCAAAATTGGACGCAACATGCAAAAACGAATAACAAAAGTGTGAAGAACTCGATAAAGTGCATGTCACATGCAGCATGTGGGATAATTAATAATGCATTAATACAGTCGACACTAGGGGGGGTGCAACAACGAGGAAAAACGGAGCTCGTTTTTTCTAAACACCGGGCCCCAGCGTGTTTCACTCCAAATTTTTAATATGTTGTTTATATAAAAAAGTTTGGAGGAACCGTCTGATCTCAAAAAAAAGTTGCAGCGGATTTAGTAATGAAAAATCGAGTTGTTGCACCTCCCTAGTCGACACGCCGTGATTTCTTTATTTAAATTTCTTTTGAAAAAGCGTTTGTGACGTCACAATGGTTATCTTAGGTTTTAATTTTTTATTCATTTTTTAGTTTTGGATTGACGTGCAAGAAATTCGCTGCTGAATGTTATCACAAAATCAACTGAACTAAGAAATATGAAGTTTAAAAGATCAATTATTATTTTTGTTGCACTTGCATTGCTGCTATTATTTGGAAATTATTTTGTTTCAATTTTACGAAGATATCATGAAGTGTCAAAGAATTCTGCATATGTTAGACCATTAAGATTAAATCGTATGTTATTGCTTTTTTGCCATAATCAATGCTGTGTATAAAGCTTGTTGTATTTTAGGTTCAAATAATTCTCGAGCAAAAACTCAATCAAATTTATCAATGGAAAACAAATTATGGCTTGATTACTGTAATCTAACAGATATTGATCCATGGGATTCAACACATATAAAATTTTTTCAACCACAAAAAGATCATATGCTTGGGTGTACACCAGAAATATTTCAGCATACAAAGCTCATCGATGGCCAACTTTTTGTATATTTCAAAGAAAATTCTTCAGATGAAGTGCATTTTCAAATGAGATGTTTGTTTCCGAAAAATGAGTGGGAAATAACTTTTGGAGATTGGATCAATGTTATCAATGGGACAAGACCTGAATGTGATGTAATTGAAGTAAAATGTAATGAAAATGATTATAAGTTTTTGCATGCACAAATATATCGTAATGTTTCTAAGTAAGCTTTATCTTATTACATTTACAGCATCTAGCGTAATTTATAATATGGCTAACGATAGTTTTGCTATGCATAACGCGCTTTGATTTTTTAGGTTTCCACCGCCTACATCGTTGTCGTCAAAGCAGCCATTACAAAAATATGACGTACATGTAGTTATTTTTGATTCCGTTTCTTATACTCAATTTATTCGATCAATGCCAAAAACACTTCATTTACTTCGTGATTATTATGATGTAATTCAATTTCCACATCTTAACAAAATTGGATCTAATAGTAAACCAAATGCATATGCTTTTTTATTTGGTAAAGTTGATCTCTCTTTTTTACAATACATCTGTTTCTAATAATTTTTAAAAGATTTTAGGTAAAACATTTTTTTCTATTCCGAAATCTTTAGTTTCACGTGGTCATCTGAATGATTTTTCTGGCAAAAATGAAGATGAAGTTTGTAAAACGCCGTTAGATAATGAACAATTTATTGGATTTCGATATCAAGATGATGGATATGTAACAATGATGGCAGAAGATTGGTATTATGGATTTGTTTATGACCCCAATTGTCCAGGATTTACAAAAACTCCATTGCATCATTATATGAGGTATGTGTTTTTTTGATAATTCCCGTTTTTATAATTTCATACAAATATTTTTAGACCTTTTCAACTTCAACAGTATACCGATCTTTTCGAAAAGATTATGCACAAGAAATCATGCCATGAAGACCATCATTATTTGTTCAATTATTTAAAAGATTTTTTACAAGCATATCCGGATAAACCAAAATTTTCAGTATCATGGGCAATACGTTTGGCACATGATGTACCTAATGACTTAACAAGTGCTGACGACTTTTTCTATCGTTTTTTTAATGATACAAAGAAAGATGTGAGTTGCTTTCTTTTATGCTCGTGTAATTTATAATACTGATCTGCAATATCAGTCTGATTGATTCTTGTTGCAATGATATGATCGAGATTAGTTTCAAAGGAAAAGCTTATTTAGATTGTTGTCGATGGCAAAGCCGTAAAGCATTGCCACCAGCAAGAATCTTTTGGTTCCATCATTTTTTGGTAAAATATCTTACCCCGTTCATAGCAATTCAGCAACAATTAAAATAATGGCATTCTTATAGTAGCTTTTTATCAACGTATTTTTATTTTTAGTTTGAAAATTCATTTTTATTTATTATGGGTGATCATGGATTGCGATTTGGCAAAATTAGAGAAACAAAAATTGGCGAAATGGAAGAAAAAAATCCCGCTTTATTTATATCTGTTCCAAAGCCACTTCGAGATAATGCAACTTTAATGAATCAATTAAGAGTGAATTCAAAAGAACTGGTTACACATTATGATATCTATGCAACTTTAAATGAAATTGCTCAAGTTAGTTGAACGTGTCTCCTTTAATCATGTTTAACCTGTCATTTTAGCCAAAAAATCCACGCATCCTGAATCCAATTCTTCATGGATCATCATTGTTTCATCCATTACCATATCCTCGAACATGTGACTCACTTCGTATTCCTTTCGAATACTGTATCTGTCATTCCACAAGAACTTTGCTTCCAAAGAACAATTCCCTTGGAATTCCTGCAGCAAAATTGATGATTGAACAAATGAATATGGATTTATCAACTTCTGATCAAACATCAAATATTTGTTCTGAATTAATGTTGGATGAATCAGCCGAAGTTATTGTAGAAGATTTTGGTGGCCAAAATAATGTTCGAATTTATCAAATAACGTATTCAACACTTCCAGGAAATGGTAAATTTTGGGGCTTTATTTCATATGATTCATTAAAACAAAAATTTGAAACTCTTTCCTCAAAAGTTGAAAGACTCAATTCATATGCTGATCAAACAAAATGTATTGCCCCATGTCCTTTTATATCTTATTGTTACTGTATTGATCAGTATGCTTCTGTTGATAAACATATTTTTTAATGATTTAAAATATATATGATGAATAAATGCTGTTATTATTATATTCTTGGTGTTGCAAATGTTTTTTTTGCATGTTGTTATGTTTTTAATATATTCTTTACATACCATATTTTTAAAATAGTGAAAGTTGCTTATTTTATTAAACTCATTTGACTGCAGACAAGGCGATATTTACTTTTGTCTAAAAAAATTTACTACGATAGTTACAGTGTCCTCGTCGTTATAAACAAGCATTTTTCATCGAGACGCGAAAGCTTTTGCTGAACCATGCATGACCAAAGTAATGAACAAAATTTACAGTACGCTGCTTGCAACGGCATTTTCGCAGTACTTAAAATGTTTTGAAGTGTTGCAATGCTTTTGCAGTTGGACATTAAAATTCTATTGTCAATTTTGTGCAAGAAAAAACATTTTAAACTTTTATTGTGAGAATAAGTAAAGAAAAAGGAAAAATGACGAATTTTATATCTGAATGGAATACGTTTAGACGTAAAAAAATGAAAAAAATGTAAGCGTATCAATTTTCATGACTGTCATCACTTTTTAATAGGTCATTAATCATTCATACCTCTGTTAGTTGTCAAAGTATTATGTATATTCTTTTTTAAATTTGTTTTGGGAAATGGCAAATGTCAGCATTCGGTCAATTATTACAAGAATTTATTTAAGCATAATTTGTTACAAATATTTATTACAACATATTATTCTTACATCCTTTTTACGTCTAACAATGGACTAGATTCACAAAAATCGCTTAAGTTTGAGCTACATTTATATGCCAAAATTGATAGAGCAGATTGATCAAATCGATGACATCCAGCATAAGTATTTTTTTCTAAGCATTCTAAACAGGTACAAAAAAGCTGATGACCTTCTGGTGCCATACATTCTTTTTCCAATGCACAATTCTTCCATTTTTCAAGAATATCCATGCCATATCTCTTTGAAATAATAAAGTAAGTTGCTGCAAGCATAGC